>CAJQZN010041785.1:0-26409 GCA_907164685.1 Colias eurytheme | reverse complement strand
CATATTTTTATATAGACCTAATGTTGTATTACCACACTTATTTATATGAGCTATAATACAATTAATCAGCTTGTAATGTAATATATAGAAAGTGAACTTATACTGAAGAATAATACTTAATAGGAAAGATTGCACTATGTTACATTTTGTCAACGTGCCTAGACAAAATATATTATTGTTTAACTTATATTTTAGAACAAAACATGGTATTATGGTAATGAATTTAAGGGTTGGTTGCGGATTTAAGTGGATTGAGTAGTTGGTTGAGATCCTCGTGTTTCTTAATGGCGATTGCAGGGTTCCCTTCTTGTTTGCGTATGTAAACGACGCCGTTTTTAACCCAACAGTACTTATAACCACATACCTTTGTCTGTTGTCGAGCGGAACGAAATAAATGTCTGTTTTCTTGAGTTAATCGTTCATTGAAATATATATTCACGTTTTTGTGTCCTGTTGCACTAAGTCCCATATCCAATACGTTAATTGAATGTTGCTTCATTTTGCCAATTTTCAAAAATTCGTCTCGTTTAATACGGCTCAGAAACCGGGCTATTAAAGGGCGAGATGATTGATTTAAGTTATTTTCTTTACGCGGGGGGCCTGCACGGGTAATGAAATCCAAATCAGAGTCTTCGATGGGAACACCTAACTTGTGAGTTATTATACGGAATGTATGAGCAGGGTTCTCATTTGGGGTCTCTGGAATGCCTACAATCTCTACTTCGTTGCGGAGTTGGGCTTGTGCGTTTGAGTTCAAACGCTCTTTATATTCAGCCATGGTGTTTTCCAACATAATAATTCGTGCTTCTTGACGTTCCAGCTTAGTGTCGAACTCATCAAGACGTAGGTTGCATTTTGAAATATGGTCAGTAAGGGACTGCATTTGTGATTTAATTTCACCGACGGTTTCTCTGATAAGCCTCATTTCGTGAACGATATCAGTGATAGACACGTCCTTCGTGGTATCAGATGGACTGGACGAAGCAGACCTAGGCAGAGGTTCACGGAGAGTATTGGTTTGAGTATTTGTTATATTGTTATTCGGATTTTTCGGATGACATAAAAAACAGGTCCAATTTAATTTAATCTCTTCAGATATCTTCTTAAAATCTGTTATATTTGCACATGTTGTGTGAAAGTAATGTGAGCATTTAGAACATTTCATATTGTGTTGGTTAATTTTTATTATTTTATTACAAGCTCCGCAGTTGCAAGCCATTTTTAAATATAATTTGCTTTAAATCTAAAAATAGAATATCGGTTACGCAAATTCCTTACTTTTGTCGCGTCGCTTCAAATCTGCGACGGAATATTTTCAAAAATAAGAGTCCGTCTCTTTCCCTCGTGAGGTGAAGTGGAGCTGCGCACCGCGAAATTCACTGAATTTAATTTTGAAGTTATTTTAGAATGACGTAACACAGATCGGCACTTTTACACTATTTTGAGACTTATTACAAGAAATGTAGGACTATTATACTGTGAAACTATTATTTTAAATTTATGAACACAAAAAACACGTCTATCCCTGATGAGCTCGTTACTCGTTTTGCACGCACGTTGTTATATCCTTGCGATACGTTGGAACCTCTAAAATACATATGAGAAGACAACACAGTGCGTAATGAATAGAACGGGTTATTATAGAACAGAAAGGGAATTATTGTAATGGAAAATATTTTCACGTAAATAATTTTTGATGGTTTCAACATAGTTAAATCTTCCTTCTCAGAATAATAACAAATTTATTCCACCATCAAACGATGCCATAAATATTATGTTGTTACTTCTTGTAAAATATTTCACATAATTTTATTCTGGGAATGTTTAAAAGCAGACATTTGTACAGAATTCAGATAACTCGTAAAATCTTTATTGAAACGCCAGGGAAAGCTTAAGTATGATGCAGGCAAACTTGAGTCGACATTTTGTTCTCGAATATTCTGGAAAAATTCTGGAGAACAGCAAAGAGATTACATGGCGAGATTGAGACTATATTTTTGACTGCGACATAAAAAAGATAAAGGCAATGTGATATTACGATATGCAGAACCGTGTATAAAACTTGCCAGTAAAGAAAACTGCCGGGAAATATTATTTTAATCAGGTTTCTCATCTAGACACACAATGGTAGCCTTATTTGATATGAATTTCAAAGTTGAATCGAATGTGATGGTATTGTTGTCCAGAATTTTTAGTTCTACTAGAAACAATTTTCAACAAACATTAGAATCTTCAAAATCATGTCCACCATTACCGCAGATGTCACAAACATTTGCCACATGCGGCCTTTATCACCCAGACATGTTTAGGTATGTCAATATCACACGGCGACTTTAAAACTGGGCCATCAGTTGAACAATGGTGGAGGCATCAATTTTATTTCCTGGCAGACCAGTGAGGTCGTTTTGGCACCGTTTCAAGGGGGTAAATAAAAACGGGGAAGCTTGCCGAAGGTTCTCGAGCTCTGATTGCGTAATTCTGGGGATGTATATCTTATCGACTTCCAGAAGTATATTTACGCGGAAGTTGTTTGAAATAAATCATGCACATTGGAAGAAAAGACAAGTTGTCTTTATTTACGACTGACTTTAATTTTTGTAGGTTAAACAGCAATTGTATCTACTAGTGCTATTTAGCTGTCTGTGGTATTGATGTTAGAATGTACACCTCGTTTTTAGAAACCTTATACACAGGTAAATATGTAAACCAAATAAATTAACATGTTTACAAGATAATTTCTTCCCAGTCTTTTTTATTTTTGTTCATACATAAATAAAGTACTATTTTCCAATAACCCGGATATCGAGATACATCATAGGAGCGGATACGCGCCAAAATTTATTGATACAAATGCTTCGAAGGTACGATAGGGATCATAGCACAAAGGAAAATGGAAAGGCTTGGGCATCTTTTGGCTTAAATACAAACAATGTATAATATAAGCTATAACTACCTACATTCTTGATATTAGATGCTAGTTCATGGATTAGGTAATATTATGTTTTAAATATTATGTTACCTTACTAAGAGAAATATTATATGCATAATATGTTTTAGGTAACTAGGTGATTAGTGGCAAAAAGTAACAATAAAAAAATATATAGAGATAAAGCAACTTAGCAGTTCTTAATTAACATATCTTTACGTCGAATCTGTACTAGCTTTGTACATATTACATTACATGGTTACTTATTTATTACTGTAAATCTTTAGTTAGATCATAATATCACACTATATTTTGGATTAATTTTATTATTTTTTTCATGTATAGATAACAGACGTTACTCGTGTTGTCTATCATTTCGACCATAATATAGTACGTTTTATTTTCTCACATTTCTACCATAATATTTCAGTAAGTACTGTTTTTTTGGACATCATGGATGGACAGAATGATTTGTGAACTGTCAGGGGTCACCACTGTGAAGGAAGGAAGGTGGAATTCCTCCATCTGGCCGGTCGTTAAGGCCCCGTTGAATGATGCTTGGAAAGTTGCATATAATATGCTCTGTAGCGAAAAAATTTCAGATCGAGGTGTCGCTACACTTACCTCATCATTATGCGTCCACCGTATCGCTGGTGGCGGTTCCGGCGAGTGCTGCACCACACACGTCAGGTTGATCGTGCTTTCGGTGTTTATGAACAGCTCTGGTCCTCCGAGGATGGTTGTGAGTGGCTCTGTGGATATTGGTTTGGTTAAAAGATGTGTAAGTTCTTTTTCTTATATAATATAATGGTTGTTATTTGAATAAAAAGTTATGTCAGTTGAATAATTTCAATACTCATAAATACTAGTGGATTTTCATGAAGCATCAATTTTTTTATTTTTTTTATTAGCAATTTCAATTACCTATATGCTGATTCAAGAAGGTATTCAATTAGTGATTGAAAAGTTTGAATACAATACAACAGAAAAGTTTGTAAGATAACACGTCTATATTTCTTCATACTGATTACAATATTATATGAATAAACTTAAGAACAGTTTTACATTAGTTTGAAGAGATAAGAAAAAACATTCAAGAGTGAACAAAATTGCTCGAACATTATCTTTTTTGGAACTGCCAGTGGTTTAATATTTGGGGTTTACTATAAATAAATAAATATTTTAGGACAATTTTCAAACACGGCACGATCTGATCCCATAATAAGCTTTCGCTTGTGTTGTGGAAACCAGATGGCTGATGGCATACATATATAATTTTAAATAAATACTTATATAGATAATCAATACCCAGACACAGAGCAAACATCTATGTTCATCAGTCATCACACAAATATTTGCCCCGGGTGGGAATCAAACCCACGTCCTGTGGCTTGGAAGGCAGGGTCACTACTAACGCCAACGGTCGCGGTCAGTCAAGTAAGTCACTATAATATTATAGTTAATTTAATGTTTATAATTGCTGATATATTACTAACCCACAACAGAAAGGTACATCCGATGACCAATAGGGGGAGTGGTGCCCACTTGGCACTCGTAGATCCCAGAATCTCTTCTTTGTGGGAATCTTACCTGTGGAAATAATTTTTGATTAACCAAAAACTTAATTTTGTATATTTCATGTAAAAAATGAGCGGGTCTGCTGAGCCCACGCGTCAGAAGTGAAACTTCTTTATCAAGATTCAAAGATACCAAAATCATCGCCACTCAATGGACGCGACGGTATTGCCGTGAAGCGAAATTTTACTCTCAACGCGCCTAAATAAGTTTCACTTCAATAATTTGTTTTGCAATAATTGTTATAAATGAGATGATATTCATCATATTTTACGTGAGATAGACATTTTATTATACATTATAGCGTCGTCCTTAAAAAATTAGGTATCAATCAAATGAATATTATTAGTTTAATTACTAAGTTTTCTAACAATAATGTTCGTTTTACTGTTTCGTAAACTATTATGTAAGGGATAAGTGAAGTCCCATGTCCCCAAGTGGGGTAAAGGGCAGATGCATTATCCATACATCTGTTTCACTGATCGCCGATTTTCTTTAGGGACAAGTAGGTGATCAGCCTTCTGACCGAGACACTTTTTTTTTTCTTCGTCTCCACCGAGAATCGAACCCAGGACCCCTCGGTTCTACGCTCATGCGTCAACCACTATACCATGGAGGCGGTCATGTAAGGCATAAGTGGATTGATATAATTTATTGAGTTTGGATCAATTTAATATTCTATTTTTGAATAAGGCATCCGATTTTTATTCATGAAGCAATCTGTCTCCAGGGTATTGTCAACAGAATTATTTAAATGAAAGTACATTATCATCTAAATTAAAGATAAAAACGTTTCCACGTGAATTATTCGGTTTATAAATTGATTGATTCAGTATTTGGGTTCAGAAAAGTTGTGAGTGTAATGTTTACAATTACTATAATAGCGAATACATTAAGTTAACAACAGTTTAATAAACAGTATAACAGTCTTTATCTAGTTTCTGGCCAATTCTTGGTGACAGAAACTTAATCCCCAATCGGTGGTAGGTTCATGACTATTATTATGTATAATTTGTAGATTTAATTTTTATACATCTATATATAAAAGACAAACCAATAGGAAGGTAAAGGAAAACCAATTATAATTATTATCCAACCTCCTTCAATTAATGAAATGATGAAATTTAAAAATTGATTGTATTAATATTAAATACGCATATTTAGATTATTAACAATTATTCCATTATAATCCATTTCTGTACAATGTAATTTTAGATAATTTTGGATGGATGTAATTTTTTTTCTTTCCTCATTTACAAAAAAAAAAAATTGGTTGTCTGTAAAGTCGGTTTACTGACGATAGTTGAACGTGACAACGTCCGTTTCTGCTTCTTTGTCGCTCGTTCCGCGCTCTCGCTTGTACATCAAGCCTTACATGGAACGCCTAGCAGAGCGAGGTAACGCCGCATGAGTCATGTTTTTTCGTGCGTGCAGCCGCTCTATCGAATTATAAGACGTTGTCACGTCAATAAAACCATAGCTAGTGTACTCACTTTCAGTATCCAGTCCTCGGTGTGAGGATTGTGAACACTGATGAACCTCTGGTCGGAGGTGTACGTCATCCGCCCAGATGTTAGGAGGTGGATGTCACGGTGCCTTATCCATGATACCTAGAAGAATAATTTTTGTATATAATTTTGTTATTTTGTGTAATAATATTCATGCCCGTGTCTGTTCTTTGACATGACGTGAGAGAAAACTTTGACTTCTGATGCAACTCAAGTTCTCAGACTCATCACAATAAAATTAAAAAAAGTCGATAAAATTAAAAGTGAATTGTTATATTATGCTCTTTTTTACTTTGAGTCATAAAATATAATATTTTCAAAATCAACACCACTTTTTACTACATATTGGTAAAAAATTAAAGATTCGATTACAATGTTCGAGTACAACTTAAAGCTTAATCTTCTATCCTGAAAGTATGACAAAAACAGTACTATTCATATTTTTATTTCGTTATTTTGTTTTATATTTGTTGAATTGTCTCTGTCATCCACGCTGCAAAAGAGACGAAGTCTTTTATATTAACTAATAATAATTATTATTAATGATTAATGTCTACTGTTCACTACATACCGTTCTGTTCCCAAGATTATGGACCCTACAATTAAGTTGTGCTGTCTTCCCCACTAAGGCAGTGACATTTTTAGAGTACGCCACGTCGAAGTAGGGACCTCTCTGCGCCAGGCCGAGCTCCACGTCACTGTACCCATCTTGCATGTCGGTCAGGCCGTTCGTGTTGTCTGTACAACCTGTGGACATTTGAAAACGTCTGTAATTTTTTGTATTTATAGTAACATTTTGAGTCAAAAACACATGATTGCGATAGCACTAGAAATTATAAACTATTTATAATTATGGCATCATCATTATCATCGTCATAAAATTATCATACTCAGTAGGCAATAAAAAAATAAGCCTATGTTATTCAAATGGAATATTTATAAAATCGGTTTAATAGTGTTTAAGCTCAATCGTAACAAACAAACAAACGAAAAAAAATATCTCTTTCAACACTAGTACTCACAAGCCGTTAAAAACAACTATATCTATATCAATTCTTTCATATCCATGTATTTGTAAAAAATACTGTTATAGTAAAAGAAAAATGTATGCAATCTCTTTGAGAGTGTAATGAAAACTACCGTATGTAATTAATTCCATTATCGTCTCTGTTTTTCTAACCAGAGACGTGGCAATTAAAATCCAATTTATTCCATGCGAAGTAAAAACTCTTTCTCATTATAGAAACAGTATTTCCAGAATATTATTACATGTTTTAAATGAAAACTCTATTAATAATACGAGAATGAAATCGATCAAATTTTTATGTCGTAATCAATAATCATAACGGAGTCTCTTGTTTAACTATAGGTTATAACTATTATATTCAACTTAAAGATTTTTTTTATTTAGTAATATATAATTATATACTAATATTGTAAAGCTGAAGAGTTTGTTTGAACGCGCTAATCTCAGGAACTACTGGTCCGATTTGAAAAACTATTTCGGTGTTAGATAGCCCATTCATCGAGGAAGACTATATATCATCACACTAAGACCAACAAGAGTGGAGCCACGCGGGTGAAACCGCGGAGCGCAGCTAGTATATAATATTCCTTAACCCGTTTGTACGTACCATATAAATATTTCCACAAAAAACATAATTGACATTTACGAACGGATTTTATAGGATTTTAACACCTTATTTTATAGGTTGAATGATTCGAGACGAAGGTTTTATCACAGAGGCCTTAATAAACTCAATTACTTTCCAGCCAAAATACATATAAATACGTATAAATTATACAGTATATAGTAGATAGTACATATAATTAATTATAACAAATTGTTAACAATCCATTACGCTTTGATGTCGAAGCGAATATTAATTTATTAACATACAGTGTTTAGTTTAATCAAAAGTTAAACAGAATACGTAATTGGGGCTTTGTTATATTGTAAGTTTTTCAGAATTGTTTAAAGCAGAAATCGCCATTGTTTTACATTAAGCTCGATGATAAACCCCTATAATATAGCAGAGTATTCGTTTTATTTTAGTGAAATAACGTAAGAGATTACAATTAACACGATGCGAAGAAATAAAAACCGCGCCCAGTCAATTTTCTGATTTTCAAATTTTGTATTTTATAAAAATAAAATCTTATTCAATTTGATACAATTGTCACAGATCAGGTAATATTATTAATTAATTGGTAATTGCAAGACGAATTACACACATATTTGATGAATACACATATTTTTATGTTGTCATTGATAAAATTAAATATTGTGAGCCAAAACATGTACTTAATAAACAGTTTGTCAGTTACGCTACATATTAAGATAGATTAGTGAATATTTTAGGCATCTAAAATTATAATTAGGCATTGAATAATTTACTTAATGCTCTATTTTTTGCACCCTTTTTATATTTATGTTAATAATTTACAAGACACACAGAAACAAGATACTCAGTAGTTTAGTAACATTATTAAAATTTACAACAACAAAGATTTAGAAAATAAAATACAAAATATAACTTCTCCATACACTCATAGAGGACTTCATTATAATAAAATAAACAAATAAAAAAATATGACAACGCATTTAGGTTACATAAAAAACAAAAATATATCTCTATTCTATATGTTTATGTACACAATGTTTTCGTTTAATTAATGAGGTAAAAATCTAGAAAAATCTACCTCAGATATTTTTGTTATCTCTAGAGATTGTACAATGTACATCCCTTGTAAATACAACTCAAAGAGATTCTACACTGTTTGAATCGTAATTCAAACATTAACTTTAGTAGTATAATAACAGAGTTAAGAGTTGTCTGTACTCTGTACATAGCATTAGTTCGTAACAAAAACTTTAGTATTTGTAGAAATTATTTTGTTGGATTTTGTGTTTTTTTGTACAGTAAATATTCTTGAATAAGATGGTATATTATTTGTATTACTAGATTTCTGCCCGCGGCTTCGCCCGCGATTTCAAAGGAAAACCCGCATAGTTCCCGTTCCCGTGGGATTTCCGGGATAAAACCTATCCTATGTTAACATCCAAGTTACCCTCTATATGTGTGCTAAATTTCATTGTAATCGGTTCAGTAGTTTTTACATGAAAGAGTAACAAACATCCATACAATCTTTCACATCTTCTTTCTTATAAATAAAAATGAATCGCAAAATGTGTTGGTAAGCGCATAACTCGAGAACGGCTGAACCGATTTCGATAATTCTTTTTTTATTGTATTCCTTGAAGTACGAGGATGGTTCTTATGTAGAGAAAACGTAAATATAACGTACCACGGGCGAAGCCGGGGCGGACCGCTAGTTTATAATATTAATAGGATTAAGATTAAGATTTCACTGTAATTGGACCTTAACAGAACAATATTTCAAATAAAAAAGTTATATTCAACTACGTTTCCTACATTTTTCTGTATAATTCAGTTCATATTTCGGGCCTGTTTCAGTTTAAAAAGTTATGGTTTTTAAAATGTGACGATAAACGCCATGAGATGTGAATAACGCAGTGAGAATTGGGCAAGCATATAGACCATTTATATATACAGTCAGTTCGTCTGTCCAATATCTTTTTTTCTACACTCGTAAAGGCGTTCTAGCGAAGCGAAGCGAAGCGAAGCGAAAAGCCATAAAGAGCGACATCAAAACAGAAAACTTAATACAAGTGAATCGCACCATTACGACAAACTCGGACTTTAATCTGAATTTAAAATAATGCAGAGATTTAAAAACAACTTTATACGAAATCTGGGATCAGTTAAATCCGAGCTGGATTACATCGTGACCACTTTAATCAAGACCTTCCATTATATAGAATGACTTCCAAAATTTCGACGTTAGATGGAAAAATTCATAATGGTTGCGTGACTTTGAATGCTTTTGTGAATGCGGAAATTAAAGATATCTCTTTTATATATAAAAATTAATCGCAAAATGTGTTGGTAAGCGCATAACTCGAGAACGGCTGAACCGATTTCGATAATTCTTTTTTTATTATATTCCTTGAAGTACGAGGATGGTTTTTATGTAGAGAAAACGTAAATATGTACCACGGGCGAAGCCGGGGCGGACCGCTAGTTAAAGATAAATGTTCGAGTATTTGTGTGTTATGGATATTAAAACTAATGTTCCTGGATTACATGATTATTTGGAAAATTGCTATCCACTAAAGTCTGCCTAATGGAGATGTAGGCAGAGTTTTGTGTCGGACAATTTTGAACGTGATGTTTAGAATCTATACATATAATAAAATCGTAGGAAAGTCAAAACTGTACATTGAATATTTTTTTAAAAGAATACATAATCCATGATCTATAATCGATATAGAAGCCAAAAACATAGTTTTTAGAATTTTTGTCTGTTTGTCTGTTTGTCGGTTTGTCTGTTTGTCTGTTTGTCTGTATGTTTGTCCAGGCTAATCTCAGAAAGTACTGCACGGATTTACTTCAAATTTTGCATGAATATTACTAACAGGTCGGGTCAGGCTGTTATATACATATTATCATGCTATCACCTTCGGGGGAGGAGCTGTGAACCTTTATTTTTCTTACGTATTCCGTGTACTACGACAGCGTACAATATAAAGACTCATGTTTAAATGTTGTTTTTGAGTAAGCCATGCTATTGTCTACCTTTACACTATAAAAACTACATCATTTAAGTAATTTTGGCAGAGAAACAGTATAATGAATCTTAGTAGTATAAAGACAAATTTAAAACAGCGCCATCTATGAGATTTCATTAAAATTAAATCAATTTACATAATATTAACGCTCCTTGGAAATTCATAATTTAAATATTATGATGTTGGTGAGTTTGTTTTTTTTTTTAAAGTTAAATAAATAATTCATATCTTCCCAGAGTAAATTTCAGGTGCGCTTATATTTCATGTGAATATACTAAATTTTTATAAGTGAGGGTAGATGTTTATTATTTGATGTTAGTTACAGTTATATAGGTAATAGACGTAGTATTTGTATTCTCTTTGGGTAATAGTAGATAACAGTGATTGTGTTCATAGGTTACATTTTTAAAAATCTTCGGCTTTTTTTTAATTTTCGCCTTCTTGCGTTCCCACAAAAGGTAAGTTGTAGCTTTTATATTTATTGTTTATTATAATTATATAGTTAGACTCATGTTTTTAATTAGTTAAAGTTATGACAAAATAAGAAAATGATGAAATTTTATTTTTATGTATAACTTTTACAAGACTATATTATACGCCCAAAGAAGGTCACTTTAGTTCTTGATAAAACTTTATTTGTTAGTAGCTTTTTATTAAAATTAGGTACATTTATCTTTTGATTTTTTTTTATTTACAGATTCAATGTTCATAAAAATTGACGATTTGCGTGAGGATGTAGTGGAAATTAGTAACCTTGCGCGTGGTCAATCAATATTCAATACATATTATAATAAAATTCTAGAAAAGTGATGTCTGTACAATGAAAATATATCATAAAAAAAAATAGCAGGGGTTATTATTAAATCGATCTCAAACCCAAAACTGTAGTTATAATTTTTTTTGTCTGTTTGTCTGTATGTTTGTGCACGCTAATCTCAGAAACGGCTTATCCGATTTAGATGCGGTTTTCACTAATACATATATTGTGGTAATCTTCATTTAACATTAAGTGTTTATTTCATGTTAATGGGTTTGTAAATAAAAAAGTTATGACCATTTAAGTATTCACGGCGAACATTTGCAAAGGCGTTCTATTGTACACTATACAGTGTACGATAAAACGTAAGTTATCTGTTATACGCTACAGTAATTATTCCTTATAAATGTCCAGGTGATCATATCGAAAGTCCCCAAGGGTGGGGGGGTAAGCCGAGGTAGTAGGGGGGAAGGGGTCAAATTAGAATTATGCTTACTTCTAGGTAAATTTTATACATAAAATGTCCTTTAAATTATGTCGTATTATATTTTTAACCCCTTTTAACCATTTTTAACCATCAAAAAGATGGGTGATAAGTGTTTGACCGCTATGTTAGTCTGTTTCTGCCACCGTAGCTCGCTAACAGGTAATACGAATTAGATGCGTGTTAGGCAGCATATTTTCCGACGCTGGTTCTTAGATAAAGTGTATCAAAATCGGTTCATCCATTTATTATACCTAGGTATATAGAGGTAAAAGTGGGAATGTGGGAAAAAATATTAGTTATATTTTTATCCAATTCGGTTTATCCATTTATTAGATTACAGCAGTGAAAGTGGGAATGAACAATAATCGAATGTGGTCAAATAATATACTCAAGCGGCATATCAAAATATAAAAGAGCAACGTGTTTTATCGAAATCGGTTCATCCGTTTATTACATTTAGGGGTGACAGTGGTTAGATAAATAAACCAAATGGAGCATCAAACGACAGGATATGACGTGTACATATAGGTATAATTAGATAATATGGTTTACATCAAAATCGGTTCTGCCATTTACTAGGTGTGGAAAGAGAAGGGTTGAAAGTCTGTGAAAGAAGAGGGGGATATGGGAGCGAGAGGATAGCCACACCCTGGAAATTTTGAACTCTACTCAAAGCCACATAGGCCTGGCTCTTGGCAATTTTTTTTCCTAAAGATACCACTTCTTTTGCCACTGTGATCCATTACAATTTGTGCACGGTTACGGCCCAACTTAAAAGATGTCAAGGAGCAACAAACTTATAGATATCAATATGATGTAGGAATGTAATATGGAGGTAGAGGTAGGTCTCGCTCACTTGAAAATATCACATGAAAATAAGAAACCGAAGTTAAAAATTTAAAATTTTAAAAAGAAAAACCCAACGCAACGAAGGAAAAGGAATAAATAATAATTTTACAAACTTCCCGACGATCTTTAAAATTAAGTACCATTATAAAAAAAATATAATTGTATATGATATGATAATGATGGTATGGCAGCTCCGACGACTTTGTTTTTTTATTTTTATAAATATTTAAAATGGTATTTTTTTTTAAAGATCTTCGGGAAGTTTGTAAAATTAGTGAAACTTTTATTACATCGTCTCAAACTTTTTGGTCTGTGTAGCGCATGTCGCGTGACGGTCGGCTGCCGATTGGTATAAAGCAGTGTTCGGAGTCATTATCGTACAAATACGATAATTTTGTGCCTAAGTTTCACTTTTACCGTGGTTTCATAAAACCACACAACATTTTTTCCTTTTTCTATGCACTTTTCTTCGTTGCGTTGAGTTTTTTTTTTATTTAATTTTTATTGCACGGTCTAAACGGTTTAGTTACTACGGCGTGAGACAGGAAATATCTGAGCGCTGAGACAAACGTCAAAACGCAAAGGAATAGAATCTGCTATCGATACTAATTATTGTCTTAAGCGTATGATGTTTTGATAAGGATTTGTTCACCTTACCAACGACGATGACGACCACGAACAAAATTTTCATCCAGTCGTAATTTAACAAAATTGTGCAAAACACAATTAAAAATAAATTATTAAAATTTCCTGTCGTTCTGGTGATTGGAATTTTTATTTTTGAGATCAACGAATGAAAAAATAGATTTTTCGTAGAAACGGTTATATATATTGTCAAAAACATCCATACAAGGAAGGAATTTATTTTTATTTTTTAGCTCAGTTTAGTAATAAATTTTACTAACAGTTCGTTTAATTATTTATGGTAGTACGTGTTTATTCAATAAAAGTTAAGTAGTAACTACCTACTATGCAGTCACTATTCCACGCGGACGAAGTCGCGGGCACAGCTAGTCTGTCAATAAGTAGGATATTTTTCTAACGGTGCATTTTCATCAAACGAGCGAATGCTCATTCTTAATCCTAGTATGTTAAATAATTATTTTAGAGTAAACAGGCGTAGAGCATTCTTTCGTGCGTTCGCAAACATTCTAATACTGAACGACCACAGATCACAGAACCTAAAGGGAGATATGGTTAGGGGGCGGGGCCGGTGTCGCAGCAATATGCCCAAAAAAAGAACGAACTGTAGTGGTGCTGTATACGTACGTCACTTACAATCTAGTGTGCGAACGAATAGTCGCTCTCATATTTTTGTGTGATGACACGCACACAACGCAAAGTACTGTTTTGATTTTGTTTACTGCAGTTGTGTGCGTAAATTTGTAATGAGACATGGTTTCGTACTCAGCGCAAGCGATTGGCATCTCTCTAGATCTCTATGTGAACGACACTAAATACGAGTTTTCGTTTACACTAAAAGATCACGAAAGAATACTCTTGCTCTAGATCTATGTTCGTTTGATGTATGTAAATGCGCCGTAAGTTTTGTTTCATTAATTGTTGTTTATAATACGTTTATATGGACGATAGTAAATTAAATCAATTTACCAGTCCTTGTGACGAGAGCAAGGGCGCCTAACGCTCCAAACAGCAGACCCACCGCCATCTCTACTGCCCTTTACTCATTCTTCTGGCGCAATGAAAATTCGTATCTGGAAAGAAAGAAATACAATTTGAATAATGGTACCTATTTATTTAATTAGTTTACCAATAGTTAGAATATAAACACCGTTAGGAAGATGTTATACTATACTAATAAATATTATAATGAGGAAGGATTTATATTTTATGTAACGAAGAACTTCAAAATTTAGTAGATCCTTAATCAATAGAATTTATTAAATTATATTTTTTTTAATTATTGGGGTTCAAACTTCGTATTTTATTAAGAAATAATAAGGAAGGAAAATTCAAAACACAAAATAATTATCCCAGTCCTCGTGGTTTAATTTAACGTCCTTAATTTAATAGAATCAAGTCGAATCGTTACAGCAAATTACAAGAAGCATTCAATATCAGTTCCAAGAAAACTGTACATGAAGCTCATTACAATTTGGTCGCATAATATTCCTCTCCTTGATCCCTATAATTTCATCAGTATCAAAGTATAAGACGGCAAAATAATATTGACCATTTCACAACAAAAATGTTCAAAATGCTTAAGAGCTTTCAGGCGGTTTGAAAGTCGGACATTACGGTTGAATAAATACAGATCCCAGTTTGATCTTGAGTTTAGCCGGAAAGTAATCATTATCCCTATTTATACAATTATTTTAAACAGAATTTTGAGACGGTCAAGTATGCTTGAATACAATTTGGGTCACACTCGCATTTCGAGTGGAGTCGCGTAGGGAAATAATATAATAAATAATAATGTGATTATGTTGAACTGTGTGTTATCCAATATAACGAAACATTTCAGTACATACTATGTAGGTATGTATCTCTTCAAGGATGGAGATGATCAAAGTTAGGAATGCTAGCTAAATTAATTTGATTTAACGAGGATGTAGAAGTACCTTGGATTCTGCAATAATGCAGTATAGCACTGCAGTGTCCTAAGTATATAATAATACTAGCTGCTCCGCGCGGTTTCACCCCCGTGGCTCCACTCCTGTTGCCCGAAGAGTGATGAAATATAGCCTATAACCTTCCTCGATAAATGGGCTATCTAACACCGAAAGAATTTTTCAAATCGGACCAGTAGTTTCCGAGATTAGTGCGTTCAAACAAACAAACAAACAAACTCTTCAGCTTTATAATATTAGTATAGATGTGACCTATGTATGTACATAATATATTTTTCTACCAAATTACGTATTAAATATTGTTTAACATAATTGCAAAACAACGGAATCAAACTTACTAGCCATAAAACATCATGAGAATATTTTAAAGGATAGAAAAAATTGATTGAAGAGACGAGATTGAACGATATTTTTCTATTCTCAAAATAAAATCTCACTTATAAAGCACGTGAATGCTAACTAAATATAAAATGAAAACATTATACATTATACATTATACATCTATACTAATATTATAAAGCTGAAGAGTTTGTTTGTTTGAACGCGCTAATCTTAGGAACTACTGGTCCGATTTGAAAAATTATTTCTGTGTTCGATAGCCCATTTATCGAAAAAGGCTTATAACATCATCACGATATGACCAATAGGAGCGGATCAATGCATGTAATACCGCGGGGTACAGCTAGTAATCTATATCCTAGTAACAAAATAAATACCATAAACACATTCGTTAACCCGTCTTAGCATAAATATCTCAACGCTACAAGAATTTCAATTTTACTTGTTTCGCAAACTAAGCCCAACTAGCTCGCTATATGTGACAATGACTTGAAGAAACTTTCGTCCTTTGTTACGCGAAATGTATGAATAAAGTTTCTGATTAAACGCGCTAGTCTGGGTTTGGGAAAAATTTGTGGTTGTTTGAAGTCTTGTAAATAAGACGTTGGGTTTGTGTTACGAATAAGCATGTTACAAGTGACATAGAATTTACAAGAATAAACATAATATTAACATCTTGACTACAGTAATATGGATTCCACGCTCCAGCAGTAGGTAGAGCCGATGACAGTTAAACTAAAAACTCAAACATTTATTTATTCAATTAGACTTCTTCGAGAAGCACTTTTGAAACGTCATTACATATTTTTAACATTTACCACCGATTCGGAAAGCACTATGGAGAAGAACCGGCAAGAAACTCCATAGTTGCTCTTTTTAATCATGTCAGTATTACAATTTAATTTTACAAAAAATATAACTGTATATTAACATAATATGCCAAAGAACTGTCCTGTGGTTTTTACGCGACAACCCTCCATGGGTTTTTAAGTTGAATATTTATACAATACTTTAAAGTAAAACAAAAAAGAAAACCGCTCGGATCAGTTAATTAGTTTAAAAACTATAAACAGATACATACTAATAACTATATAACTTCACCACTTGTTGATGGAAAGAAAAATCAAATTAGATTTAGAAGTAGCAGATAAATTATTATTGAAATAAAAACATATTGCAAATATATTTTATTTTTAACGCAGAGGAAAACCTCCTCGAAGTAAAAAATATATCTTTTCCTAATATCTTGTAAGTATAATTTCGAATTAAATTAACATAAAATAACCTACAGTAAATTATATGTCACACACACTCCATAAGGAAGTAGCTAGAGGCAATCCCGTGGCCATGACATTTTTAATATAAATAAATTGCATCGAACGGTTTCCCGATTTGTTCACGACAAGGGAACATGGGACTTCACTTTCATCTATTCCAATTTTATGAAAAGGAAAGTATTTTTGTTTGATTTGGCGTAACTCGAAAACTTCTGGGTTTATTTTAATAATTATTTTACTAGCATAAAGCTCCATCTTTACCGAGTGATAAAGGTGTATTTTTAATCTCGAATTTGGTCAAGCAAAGTCGAGGCAAGGTGTTAGTATAATATTATACTAATGTAATCAGAACAAAAGCTAAATTTGTAATAATTTGTGTTTGTGTTTAGTGTTTATATTTTGAAGAAATTCATCAAAATATATTAATAATATTTTAACAGGTGAAAACTGCATGGCCAGTCAACATGCCAGTGCCTTGTGAAGCGTAAAATATAATACCTATAACTTTAACCATTTTATAAATTAGTTAAAGTTAAGACTTTGAACTTAAATCTCTCCTTAAGGTTAAAATCAGAAAAACATAATTTAACTGATGTTAGCCTTATAAAACAACCCTTAATCTTACTTTCAACTCAGACCCAGTAAATTTAGTGCGTGACTGCTGACTTTGACTATCAATATTGCGTCTAGACGAACTAATTTGCAAATATAAATTATGGTTAGGGAGCCAGGTGCAAATTTGGTTAACTATTTCCTCTCAAGAGATAATTCGTCAGACGCATGAGAGTATAGTATTATAAAGCCTCGTGAACGTCAGCTGGCGCTCGGTTGGGGGGATGAGCGGTTGTAGCCTCCCACGCACATAGGAAAAAAAATACATTCATTCATTCATTTCCTCTCAGCTAAAAATTTGTCAAATTGTAGCTAACCCAATATCTCAACGAAAAAAAATAGTCAGCTGGTTACAACATGGTGTATTATACGTCAGCTGGTGTCTCGAACATGAAAGTTAAATTTAAAGAAAAATTTATTTTCCGTTATTTCCTCTCAAACAGAAATTTACCTGATGATAGCTTATATGTAACTGTGGATAAATATATATGTCAGCTGGCTGTATCTTGGTGGAAAAACCGTCAGCTGATACGGGAGGCTACAACCGCTCTTCCCCCCAACCGAGCTCCAGCTGACGTTCACGAGGCTTCATAATACTATACTTTGATGCATTTTACTAATTACCGCTTGAGAGGAACTTGGTCATAAAATCTGCTGCTGGCTCCCGGACCATTACTAGCTAGCTAACTTCTAGCTACTCCTAAGACTTCATTTTGGTTGTGTGTTAAAATGTGCTAATGCTCAGACCCTACCTTTATAAGTTTCATTCACATCTGATCAGCTCTTTTTGGAGTAAGCGCATACAAACATCAATTCTTCCATTTTTTACGAATATTATACTTTTCGCCAGTTGCTTCGCTCGCGTAGTGAAGGAAATAGGTATGGGTAGATGCCGTTCCCGAGGGATTTAAGTGATCTATGCCCTTTCACAGGTCTCTTAATATCTTCGTACCAAATTTTATCTAAATCGGTGCAGTGTTTAACGGCTGAAGAAGAAATAGTCTGACCAACAGACAGACCGCCAGACATGCAGACAGATCGACAGACAGATAGATCGCGTCTATAATATTAGTAAGTTATTTCTTAATTTTACGTACATGTTAACATAAAATTAATTCAGCAGAACACAAGATTTTAACTTCGATAGGACGAAAATGTCACATAAACTTTCACACTCTATTGAACTCCTTAGAAGTGAGCAATCTGGTTATTGCACCTTTGGGAATATATTTTCTTCGATATATTATGGTTGAACAAACTCTAACCTTTGCGGGGTGACTTGACAAAGTTTCATCGAAATCGGTATAGACTTAATAAATACTTTCAAATTAGTTTTACACGACTGAATTCTAAAATCTATATCTATTTTATTTCATGCTGATTGATTACATATGTTAGTAATACAAATTAATAAACACACGATGTTAAAATAATATGATATTAAATTATTTGCATTTTAAACTTGATAATATTATATTTCTTTAGTTTCATAAGAACGATGAAATCAATTCTAATGTACCTAATGTGAAATTTTTGATACTTTGTTGTCTTAGTTTTTATCCAGGTTAACATGGATGATGCCAGGTATCCCTACTATACCTAATATTATAAATGCGAAAGTAACTCTGTCTGTCTGTTAAGCTTTCCCGCTTAAACCTCTCAACCGATTTTGATGAAATTTGGCACAGACAATCTTTAGACCCTGAGAACGAACATAGGCTACCTTTTATCAAAACACCACGCGGGCGAAGCCGGGGGCGGAAGCTAGTATCCTATAATTACTATTGAGATCTAAAAATATAGCTGTTGATACTACATTTCGTATTGATCTATGTTTTTCAATGCTTTTACATAACCCTAATAATTATTCTAACCGAAATGTGCTGACGTTTATACCGTCTAATTTCGCGAACAAAGCCAAGGGGTATATTATAAGCAATTCCTTACATTTGCGTAATTATGCTCATATGTTCGTTAATTAGAAGTTGGAAATCGAACTTCGCCTTTATCGCGTAATTGGCTCAGTCTTTGTGCTGTTGTAATTTATTTTCTGACGTGCTTTGTTTTTTCTTTTTTTCTCGGTTAATGAGCGCAGTAGAAAGAAAATTAGTGTTTCGCTATCAGCTTTGTATGTTAATGTTGGCATGTTTTGTATTTGCGCTGTTTTAGATGCATTTTTGTAGCTTTTGTCTTTGTAAGTTTCAAATAAGTAGTGGAGTTGGTAGGCATTTCATAGCAATGTCATCTATTAGTTTTAATCAAGTGGTTATGACCGTTTCGAGACATATAAGACTTCTGTTTATGTTCTACAGAGGTGTTATTAAACAGGGATTGAATCCAAGACGTATCAATCGTAAAATTTTAAAATGCTCATAATTTAAAAAAATGTATTGACGTTTCAAAAGTGCTTCTCGAAGAAGTCTAATTGAATAAATAAATGTTTGAGATTGAGTTTGAGTTTGAAACATCTTCAAGAAGTGATATGCGTGTGTGTATGTTATGCATGTATTCTATAGATATACTAGCGGTCCGCCCCGGCTTCGCCCGTGGTACATATTTACGTTTTCTCTACATAAGAACCATCCTCTTTCTTCGAAGAATATAATAAAAAAAGAATTATCGAAATCGGTCCACCCGTTCACGCGTGATGTCGTGACAATGGAAAACGGGTTGCATTTTTATTTATATAAGACTGAAAATGATTTCACATTTCAATTTTTTAATTGTGGTAACATACAAGCTTTTTACCTACCAATAGACAAATTAACAGAGCTATATACCAACAACAGACTAAATTAATATTACCTAGAAAGCTTTATGTAACAATCATCTATATGAGTACGTCCATCGAATTTTTATAATGGCCAATAGTTGCCGTGCAGTTAACAACATCCGTAATTATTTTGCGGTATAAAATAACGTAGATTTAATATTACCTCTAGCGTTATAAAAACAGGCTCAATTTACTTAGTTTTTCCCTAGCTGCGCTTTATTTTATAAAGTATTTAAAACGTTGAGTGAAAAAGTAACAAAAAAGAAAGAGTTAAAACATAATCTTCATCTCAATTTCTAAACGTTAACAGCCAAGGGTATAGAAGTAAGCTAAGCCTTCTTAGATATAAAATACATATACTTAAAAGAATCGGATGGGTAATCATAATACGATTTTTATGAAGCTGTTTTCGAAACTGATGCTATTTTATTACCAACTGATTAATATCTATAACAAACATACAATCGTATCGGAAACCTACTTTTTTAAGATATCTTCAAGTTTGCTTACACTATCCTTCCTACTAGTTAATAATATTAATATTAATTTAATTAATATTATAAATGCGAGGATGTGTATGTGTGTGTTTGTTACTCTTTCATTCAAATAATACTGATTGCAATGAAATTTAGCACACATGTAGAGGGTAACTTGGATTAACACATAGGATAGGTTTTACCCAGGAAATCCGACGGGAACGGGAACTATGCGGGTTTTTCTTTGAAAACACGGGCGAAGCCGCAGGCGCAAAGCTAGTAAGCCATAAACTCAAAACCTTCTTCAACCATCTAAACTTTTTACGCTTTTTAAAACTACCATCGCCACGTCACTCCAAGAAGAATCGAGCAGAATAAAAGACTGTCGCCCGATCGCACCCGTATCCCATTATAGGATACTTCAAGAACAATAATGCGGTTGTGATATCAAACCAAGCAATTGGCATTCGATCCCATTTCCTGCACAATACCTAATCCAGAGCAAGCCTTGTTCTCAATACGATAAATAGAACGCCTGGAGCTAACGTGAATAAAGAAATTGATTTTTTTAATTGAAACAGCTTTTTATTTAGGATTGATTGAAATCGCTTCAATTTTCTACTTCATAGGTGATTTGTATGAATATTAAGTGTTTAATCTGAATGGAAAGTGCGCTGAGTGGTTGTTAGGTCCGTTATTTTTCAATTATTCTATTTTAATAATAAGAAAGCCATTGTAAAAAACGCGTATAGAAGATATCATGTTTACCGATTTTTTTGAGGCTAAATCTTGTTGTCGTCATCAATTATGTTTATCATAAAATACAATTTTATGTTGCAAAATAATTACCTTACTACTTTAGCTGCTCTTTCTTAAACATCCTTACCTGTTATGGCGTTTCTTTTATAATTTTACTGTTAAGTGTATATTAAAAACAACGTCCTCTAGTAATAATAATAATTATTAGTGGCGTAAGTGTACCCTTATGGATTACATACTAATATACCGCATAACCTCAAACTGTACACTGAAGCCACGTGGGATAAAAGGATATCAAGGGTAAGTGATACGGGATTCAACTACCGTCTCAAGTTAAAGGATTTCAATATTAATGAAGGACAGAGACTAAATTTCAATTTTTAATTGCTTCAGTTTCAAAGAATCCGGCTCGAAGGACCAATAAATGACCGTCGTTTGAAACAAAAATTGCTGCTTTATAAGATTTTTCATACGTGTGTATCACTACAATATAGTACTACAATAAGCTGCCCGTTGTCTGTCTGTTGCTATGTACGCTTCTATCTTTAAAACTACGTAACGTAATTCTTATTTTCCATAATTTGTTAAGATAAATAAAAGACGTGTGGCACTCGGGTACTGCCGCAGTAAAGTGTCCGTCGGAGTGGGGAGCGTGAGGTTTTTTCGTTACGGAATTTCTGGATTCGGACCCCGCGCTCAAGGCCCGCGATAGAAGCTATGCAATAGCTTAATAAAAGCTATAAACAAAGCGAAACCGCTAGGCCAAAAAGCAGCTAGTAACGTAGAAATTATATTTGAGTCCAAAATATGTATCTCATAATATCTACTATTTCCTAAACATAAATACAGATAATAACAATACGTAAAGTTTGAATCATATTCACAATAATTCAGATTTATATACCTTTCCAGTGTTTAAAGCAATAAATAAACTGCAAAATCTCTTAAGCTGATCAAAGAAGTAATACCCTCGGAATACTTTTCTTTTCCCAGCATTTCTGCTAAGACACTTGGATGCAAGCCAGTGGCTGGCGAGACGATGGAAAAATGGGGTTATTTATAAAAGTTCAGTATTGTAAGATGTAGTAGGCAACTTTCATATTGTTCATGTAATGGGAAATGTAAATTAAAGTTAGTGGTGAAATAAATTGTATGTATTTGTTGAACGTATTTCCAAAATGTAAATGAATAATATAAACATAGATCTCTACATAAACAAAGTCAGTAAAACAAAGTCGCTTTCTCTGTCCCTATGTCCCTTTGTATGCTTAAATCTTTAACGCTACGCAACGGATTTTGATGCGGTTTTTTAATAGATAGAGTGATTCAAGAGGAAATTTTAGTATATAATTTATTAGGTTTTAGACAAAGCGGGCGAAGCCGCGGGCGGTAAGCTAGTAAAGTATAAAAATAAGCAGAATATACCTCATTCATTTTATAAATAAGTAAATTATACTATCTATGTTGGCATTAAACACCCAAAGGTAATATATATTAATAATTATTGTCACGAGGTAACTATATAAAAAACCGGCCAAGTGCGAGTCGGGCTCGCGCACAAAGGGTTCCGTAGCAGCAAATATAATAAATTACAGTTAAATCAACCTATCTCAAAAACTATAAGAGATACTTTGATCAAACCAAAAATCGTTGAAAGAGTTAATTAGCATGCATCACCTCTATTTTTTTTAGAATTTTATACCCCGTAGTTATAAAAATAGAGGGGGGGGGACATACTTTTTACGACTTTGAGAGCTGATATCTCAAAAACCGTTCACTTTAAGAAAAATGTTTTTTAGAAAACTTTATATCATTTTAAAAGACCTTTCCATTGATACCCCACACGGGTATGTACATCGAAAAAAAAAATTTCATCCCTCAGTTACATGTATGGGGGGCCCCACCCCCAATTCTTTTTTTTACTATTTAGTGTCATATTTTTGTAGCGGTTCATACAACACATATTCCCATCAAATTTCATCACTGTAGTACTTATAGTTTCCGAGTAAATCGGCTGTGACAGACGGACAGACGGACAGACGGACAGACGGACATGACGAAACTATAAGGGTTCCGTTTTTGCCATTTTGGCTACGGAACCCTAAAAATCACTAATACAGGCACTTGATTGCATAAATTTTACCCATTATAAATACTCTACACTTCTATTAGTTACGTTGAAAATCAATACTTATAAAAATCTCTACGTAAAACTAAGTATAAAATATCTTTGCTCATTTTAATAGTGTAATTGAGTTCTCGATAGTTCCTTAATTAATAAGAGCTAAAAGGAAAGTTATTCAGAATTTAAAAAGTAATTAGAGAGACTTACACGACCTCGTATTATGTGAAAATTTCCAAGCCTTTCATTTCAAATATATCTACGCCAAGAACATACCTTGGGTTGTGGGGGGATGTTACAGTAATGAAATGTGCGGTCTGCCTTTCTTTTTCTTTAGAAATTTATTCTGTTTTCTACTTTATGAATAATTCCTGGAACTTGGAAGGAACTGAGCAGAAAAAAACTTGGAGTTTACAATACAATTTTTTTATTTAGCATAATATTATTAAGTTTACCAGCACTACTAAAGATCTAACATGGAATCAATATCAATCAGAGAAAGGGAGAGGAACCAGATAATTAGAATGTGAATTAATAAAAAAGTTGATATAAGTAAGCTCTATTATTGGTATACAAGTATAAGCATTTTCTATAATATTTTACATTGCAGATAAGATAACCAAAATTTAAGCATTTAAATGGTACTATATAGCGAAACGCTATAAGAAAAAACAACGCCAATTCTTCTAAAAACGCTATCCCTTATGAAATAATATGTCCACACCCGTTAACTTCACGATTGACTCCAATATTCGTTCTCTAATAGATTTTATTGTACGCTCAAGTTTTCAACTTATTGGACTTGAGAAAAACGAGTTACGTCTACGAGTTTTGTATTTTCATTTACATGTACTTTGTAGGAAATTGCAAATTGGAAAAAGACCTGCTTCATTAAATATTTCTGAGTGATTAATAATTTTGCGAATATTAAATTATTTTGCTGAAGCTCTCGTAGTTCTATTACGTTTATTAGTGCAATATTTTGTTGAAATTTGTAAGATGTTTCAAGTCAGGTAGGTAGTGAATTCTTGTTAAGTTTATTTTAATCAAAGTAGAGTAAGATTTCATAAATATTATGAATGTTAACATATCAGATTACAGAACTGAAAAGAAGAAAATGTATATATTTATTTAATTTTTTAAAATTTCACACTAATAATAAAGTAATAAGTAGTACACAAAACGTCATTAAAATATCTATTTCCAAACCTATTTACAACATTATAGCACAATTATACACCACAGCAAGATACATAAATAGTCCTTTGAACCAACCAGGTCCTATCGTCTCGTATATACCTCTGGAATCCTTTATACCCGAGCACCATTCTATTGATCAGTCCGACAATACCTTAGATCTTCAAACTAACAAGTTGTCAAACCCAATCTTGCCTCTAATTAGATCTCGGAGCCTTCCTGCAGTCTGATTGTGGATGCATTTAGGTCAAAGTTTGGCTAACTTTATCTGAGTAATGTTACAAGTTTAAATTGAATGCCGTTAGACAATTAAATTTGAAAGGACACATATTTCCTTTCCGATTTTGAGTTGCAAATAATGACTATGATATTCATGTTGTTCTTACTAGGCTAAATAATGATACAGGCATGGACGTATAAAAAAAGACGGACGGTATATCGCCTAAACATTGAGTGAAGCCTAGTAATGACGGCGAAACATCCATGTGTGTGTGCCATGTTGCCATGGCAACAGCTGTCCTGTTGACAATGGCGGCTGTATTTTTTTCTATAAATTTTGCCGTAATAATTTTGTCATTAAAACATAAAAGAAATAACTTGCTTCCCTGTGGAATGTAATCCCTCGTGTTTTGTTATTTAAAATTGTACTGTTGCGACACCATTTAACCACGCAAGACGGCATTTTAAATATTTTTTGTGAAACAGTGACGCAGTTAATCAGTCGGTAGTTCACGACGTAATGGCGGCCGACTAGCTTACTATGGTGAGAGTGTGTGCATGTTTATTGTCTTTACACGATCGCTAGCTTACCATGGTGGCTTCACGTTGTTTGTTCGTAATACGGCGTCCGTCTTTTTTTATACGTCCATGGATACAGGTATTTCCTTTGTCCTCCCGAGCAAAATCGTAACAGCTAGTTTGAAATACAAATTTGCATGTTCCTCTATCCAATTTCTATAAAACTATTTATCGCGTTGAATATAAACAACCTTTACAAAGATCTAGTAACTGAAAATGTTTATGAAATTTGAAAGGCCCACAGATCAAAGACCCTTAACGAAAATCTAGGTCGAGGGTTCGATAGTGATCAAGCGATAAATTTAAACCGTCGTGTTCAATTTGTCTGAAAATTGTCCACACTACTGCTCAAACTCTTGAAGCAAATTGTGACTTAGGTTTGATATTTTGGCTGGATATGACTTCTACTAACCGATTAAGGATGACTATGATTATGCCCTATTGAAGGACAGTAGGATGTCCCTTATAAACTGTTTGAAATGAGACAGAAGAAGAAGTATTGTTATGAAATTGTGGAAATGACCTTTAATTTAAATATTAATATCAAAACTAATACGGATAGCAACGTTCGAGCCTTGATGATACAAAAAAAGTTTAGCGAGCAATGTTTAAGGAATTTCTTTGTTACCAGGATTAGACAAACTCAAAACAACAAAAAAATTATTTTATTATCATCGTAGGTACATTAAAAAAACTCCACCCAAAGGAG
>CAJQZN010041784.1:169621-186565 GCA_907164685.1 Colias eurytheme | reverse complement strand
GAGATAAAGTGATTACGTCAGTATAACACGCCGACGTGAATCATTTCTAGATAAATTGCAAGGATCCGACCACTACGCGTTTTTATGGTAGGGGTTTTAGTAATCATTTTGATATGTACTGAGGTGATAAGTGGGTAATGAAAAGACGAGTAATGTGTTGGGTAAAAGTGTAAGTAATTTGGAAGTCTATATAGAAAATAGGTTTTGGTGGTACTACGAGCGTGATAAAGAAAGAGTTTGGACATTCTAGTGGATGTAGTCAGACATGATACAAATAAATGCAGTTACTTCATTTTAATTTGTTTATTAAGAATAATTAAAACGACTAAAATAGACCGCATTAAATTTGTAGATAAATGTGTCGCAATAAATTTTCAACAATTCTATAAGTATTAAATGAAATACTAAAAACATGCAAATGATTTCACAGAAATCTACTTTTGATAAAAAAATATATGCTTCGGTACAGACATACATACTTCGTGGTGCCAATCGAATGAAACTAGAAGCAACTAATGAGTATTTACAAACAAACACGTATCCAGTGAAAGAAAATAAAATCCCATTACATTTCCCACGTCCATTTTGAAAACAAGAAAAACATTGACCAATAGGAAAAAAATCTCCAAGGAACGGAACGTGGGAAGTAGTAAATATATCGCGTTACTTAGGGCTGAACGTAGCTTTGCCTTTGTCTACAAACGTGACCTAATTTAGAGGAAACAACCCTAAACCAAATCACTCGATGCACTCTCAGACTAAATTCAATCTTAACACCTTGGAATACAGTTTAATCAGGCAGTAAATACAATTTTGCAGAGTTGATTGGATACAAACCTTGAACCAGTGCAGCCGTTCGAATTTCTACTTTATTGTTATTAGGGTAGACTCGAACTTATCGGCGTGAGGAAATTTTGTAAATTTTCCAAATTCCCAACTTAATTCTGTCCTGTGTTGAGGGATATTCTACCTTATTTTGTGAAGTACAGGGTCGATTTTATCGGCAATTTAAACGTTGTAAAATTGATTCGTCGAGGGCACTTGTTTTCAATCATTCGCGGAATAAAATTCGGGATTGCCTCTTGCCAATACTTCCCTGATTTGGAGACAGTGATGTAGGTCATTTTATCAGTACGTATTTCGAAATTGCTGTATCAGATTACAGTAAGAATAAACTGAAATAGAGGTTGCTTTGTTTCGAGAGACAAACGGTTTCCAAGGTCAGGGAGATAATGGAGGAAATTCAAATTAAATTGTTCCGAGAAATTATACGTTAGGGTTAAATTGTGTTGTTTGGGTTATGATTTTATTACAGATCGTTGTAATATAATTGTCATTAGTCTCATTATACAATTATTTCTGGTTTATGATTGTGAACCTCGGTTACATGGTGACATTGTCTTAATATAATTGAGTAATGTATTTATGAGTCAATTGTTCCTTCTATTACTGCTAGATTTGTAGTACGTATATGTAATTTACCACTGACTATGTAGAGCCAGAAAACGCACATTTTGACACGATTTATCTTTGAAAGCACATCTATATACTAAAGTATTCTTCTTTTACGTGTCCCTAGAGAATTCTTAATTACATTAAAGCCAGCTGATTCATCAAACCGATAGGCCGAATGTCAGAAAGGAACTGCTAGTAAAAGAGACTGCTAATGGAAGATATTATCTGGAGAAAATTACCCAAATGAATTAAATAGCGAACCCGAATATTTGCTAATTGTGATGGACACAGGACTGGCCTTAAACATACATATATTCAAGGTATGTTGCAGATATACTAATCGATAAGCGTAGTGACGATGCCGTTACTGCGTATTTCCTTGATATTCCTGTTTTCCTGGTAATTGAGTTATCTAAAAATGTGATTAGTGAATCTTTTGGAACATCTGCTTTTGTGTCACGATGATATAGTTTTTGGTATAGCATATTATAAGAAAAATACTTAAATAATGTCTAGAACTGCTGCATTAAAGTAAGATCCCATTACAGTAATTACTAGACGATTCTATGTGAATATGTTCATTTATTTACAAGAAGTGGCCTTGTTGCTAGACAGCAATCTCTACCATGCAACTTATATGAATATATAAACTACTACTAGTACTAGCTTACCGCCCGCGGCTTCGCCCGCTTTGTCTAAAACCTAATAAATTGTATACTAAAACCTTCCTCTTGAATTACTCTATCTATTAAAAAAACCGCATCAAAATCCGTTGCGTAGTTTTAAAGATTTAAGCATACAAAGGGACATAGGGACAGAGAAAGCGACTTTGTTTTATACTATGTAGTGATACCACTAAATCGTCACTGTTAGATTTTTTATATGCAACATTTATATGTTCATGTTAGTTTTTATTTTTTAATAATTTAAAGCCAAATGACATTTTCTTATGCATCTTAATGCCACGATGCAATTCATTAGTCTATGTTAATCTCTGGTCGCTTTCTTATCTGTGCTCCCTTGGCGGGTTTTCTGCAAGATCTTATTTGATTAGTGTTTTTAAATTTGTTGCTGTGAAACTGAGATGGGATTGCTGGGAAATATTAAAATTACTTCTGGCTCAGACAGAAATACATTTCGCGGATATTGGCTTGAATATAATGTTGCATCTCTTTTTGTGTAAGAAAATTTGTAAGATTTTGAATTTTTGGTTGTAATTTTAATTCTATAAAGATGTGACTTAGTATTTTCTTTTTTTATTTTACGCGATAATTATACATTTAAAATGTAAACTGATTTTAAACGCGATTTATTTCATTAGATCGTCAGGAAATTGATATAATGATAATTTCTAAGATGTGACTTCATTAAATTGTTATTTGTTATAAGGTTTGCCTCTAATAATCCTTTTCGGAATCAATATTTCAATTGATTGATTAGAATAGTTCACTATATTCCTCATTGTATGTGATTTTAGTATAATATGTATATTAAATTACATTGTATACCTACCAAAATAAATGTTAAATAGTTTTCTGTTGTTTCCCATTCAGACTAAAGTATACTTTGTTTGGCGATATATTCAAGGACATTTGATTATTTTTCCTTATAGCCGGATAACTTTACAATAAATGTAGCAAATGGTAGGCATTTGCAAGAGTCAGGTAAAATAATAATTTCATGATATAAACTACTTTCATGATAAGAAATACTTATTTGAATGAACTTAGCGCATTATATTCCTTCGTTCTCACAGAATCTTGGAAATGAAGATCTTATAAGATTGGAAATATATAGAAGACTAGATTTCCGGCTTCGCCGAACCGCATTGTTCCCGTTCCGTGGGGTTTCCGGGATAAAACCTATCCTATGTGTTAATCCAAGTTACCATATGTGTGCTAACTTTTAATTGTTTTTGGTACAGTAGAATTTTCGTGAAAGAGTAACAAACACACACACACACACACACACTTCCTCACAAACTTTCGCATTTATAATATTAGTAGGACATCATATTATTATTGTTAAATATAAACTAACTAGAAAATATTAAGGGTTATAAATTAAATAATTGCGCTTCTGTGTGTCTATGAAACTAATATCCAATAATTTTTTTCATACTATAATATTAACAAAATGATTACTTTAATATATTAAAATGACTGTCGATCTGTTTCGCTTTCATGCTTAAATCAAAGAATCGATTTTCATAGAGTTTGGTAGAGAGGAGCTTTCAATAAAATCAATTAAAACTTATATAAGATATAAATATGTAGATATAAATATGTATGAAAAATGTCGCATAGACGCGGTCGCAAATCTTTTAAAGATTGCGAATTCATTCATCTACAGAATCCAAATGTTTCAAATAAAGTCGTTCCCATACAGCAAATAGGGAACGTTTCCCTCATAGATAGAAACACTTAAATATTAAATTGTAATAAACCGTCAGCAGCACACGTCCGCTCGATACGGGAGCGGCAGACATATTGGCGAAACGTGCGGGGTTTTGATGCGTTTTTATCGAATGCGGGTATTCGCGGTGTTAACGATATGGTTGAAATCGTATGAAGTGTCATTTGGGATGGGGAAATTTGGAATACTGTTTTTTTAGGTGATTGTATAAGGTGAAAGATAAATGAAAATGTAGAAATTAATGTTGAACTGAAGCGTTTAAGTTAATTTTTGTATAGAAGATTAGTGTAAGCACAGACTAATAATAATATACTACGTGTGTAAGTATGAATTTAGATGTCTACATGATGTAATATCGTAAGAAAGTTAATTAAGTTTCAATTTTAATACATGAAGAAAAATATAGACTAAGTGTAGTTTGAAAAAATAATATAGAACAAATAATAAATTTGTTCTTATCATTTCACCTGTTTTAATAAACATTTCACTTGATAATTATCAGAAAATATATTATTTTTTAAGCTATTGCATAGTTTCTATCGCGGGCCTTGAGCGCGGGGACCGAATTCAGAAATTCCGTAACGAAAAAACCTCACGGTCCCCACTCTGACGGGCGCGGAGGTGTGCAGTTACCGCGGCAGTCCCCGAGTGCCACACGTCTTTTTTATTCAACGTTCAATCAAAATTACCCATCCATTCGCTAACCTTGCGTATCAACGCTTGACCACGGAAACAGGGCAACCCAGCTACCTGTTATTTTAAATTTAGCAAAACCCGTTATGTTCCCTAAAAACAATGTCCAAAAATAACTTCCATTACTTACAAAAACATTGATAATGTAATCATAGCCGGGTATAGGTTTCATGTTTACTTGCTATGCGAAATTATATCATAATACAAAGGGGATAGAGCTTAATTTTTTGTGGGCGTGAATGGCAGATCAAATGACAATTTGGCTTATATGTATGTGTGTATATCTACCGTCTTTATTTTATGGGTCCTTTTATTAGAAAATGTTTTTATTTATAGCTTCGGATAAAGATATATAACGAAAGGAATGGTCATTATTTTAACGTGAAGTAAATTGTTTTCTATCAGATTATATAAAAAAGATGGTATTCTTTCTAATTTTTTCTATTACAAAAGTATAGAAAATATTGTATGTTTTACGTAAACAGTAGAGATAGCATTAATAGCTTTTTTTAAGTACAAATATCTACAACTAGCTATGCCCCGCGGTTTTACCCGCATTGCTCCGCTCCTGTTGGTCTTAGCGTGATGATGTATAGGTAATAGCCTTAGCCTTGTAGCCTTCCTCGATAAATGGGCTATCTAACACCGAAATAATTTTTCAAATCGGACCCGGTTCCTGAGATTAGCGCGTTCAAACAAACAAACTCTTCAGGTGTATAATATTAATATAGTATAGATTACATAGATTACGTTCCCTCAAAACAGTTTATAGAGTGAAGTACAATTTTAATTCAACAAAAAATGTTCATGTTACAATAACTCACAATAATTGAGGCGTATCAAGAGTTTTTGTTAAAAATATATGCGAATAAATTGTGATTGCGTGGGTTTGATTTCGACGTTTAACTGCTATAAAAATATACTTAACTAGCTGTGCTCCGCGGTTTTACCTGCACTTCTCCGCTCCTAATAATCTTAAGGTGTTGATATTATATACCTAGCCTTCCTCAATGAATGGGCTATCTAACACCGAAACAATTTTTCAAATCGGACCAGTAGTTCCTGAGATTAACGTGTTCAAACAAACAAACTCTTGAACTTTATAATATTAGTATAGATGAGTTTTGTGTGAGAAAATCACCGTATTTGATTGACATGAAAAGTATCAAGAAATAAGTAAGGCAAATGTGACTCTACTTTAAAATTGTACTAGAAGTCCCTGCTTCACCCGTGGTACATCGGACATCATGGATCAATCCGATTTGTTCAAACGAACTTTTCAAATTGTATGTAGGGCGTATGTTACTCCTACATATTATTATTAATAATTATTATATTACTCTACTCCTACACAATACTATGTAGGAGTGACATACACGATGTTTTCTTACAATATATCTACAGATTACTAAATAATAAATACTTACTACTAATAATACTAATATAATAATAATATAATAATAAATCATTTATTCTCCTCAAAAACCTTATAACTATATTAACAAAATTTGCACGTAAACATAGACCAAGAGGACTGGTGTCTGCGATAGGCCCGTAGCCTGTAGTGCAGATCGCCAGGCACTCCCCAAGTCGAACCGCTTAATTTAGAGAATTTAATTATGTATGAGAAAAATAAACAAAAGGAAAAAAAAATTAAAATATCGAATTTAACAATATATAACCCTATGTGTAGAATATAAGAGTAGGGATGTGGTTGTGTGTGTGTGTATGGCTGTGTGTGCGTGTGTGTGTGAGTGTGTGTGTTTGTGTGTGTGCGTGTGTTTGTGTGTACGTTTATGTGTAGAATCTGTTTGTTAGTTTGTATATAAATTTGCTACAAAATTACTTAAAGCGATTTGCGCAACGTATTAAGTTCTCAGTACAATCATAATCCAGACTTCTGAGCCATTTTGAGGTAATTAATTTACAAGCACTTGCCGTCATTGGATAAATACATAATTTACCGTTTAACTTATTATATAAGTGACTGCCTTGAAAACAAAAGAAACGACGCGTGAATGAAGTGTTAGGGGTAAATTGATCACATATTCTGTCTAGTCGACGCATATTTTTAAATTTATGAGAATCATATACAAGCAAATTGTGCTGTTTAAGAATTGTGTGAAGAACAAAGAGTTGACGAACTGTTAAAACATCACATTTTTCGTAGAGGGCGGTAGTTGGATGATAAAACGGTAGGTGAGATCCAACCTTAAGAATAGCTCTCTGGGCTCTTTCTAATTTTAATATAAATGTTTTAGGTGCTCCTCCCCAAGAAGTTATACAATATGATAGGAGGGATTGGCAGAGCGCAAAATACACCGATTTTATAACATTTTTATCCGCAACACCCCTCAGACACTTAAATATATAAATGAGTTTGCGTACCCTACCAGACAACAATTCAATGTGTTCTTGAAAGTTTAACTTGTCATCCAACACAACACCGAGATACTTTATAGATTTAGTAAATTGAACTGTTGGACAAGAACAGGTGGAACTATTAAAATCGAGACAAGAATGCGATTTTATCAGAAAAGACTGCGCACCTAAATTTCTGTTTCGCAAATGAAAGGCCATCAACTTGGTCTTATCTGTGTTTAGTGTGAGTATATGGCTATATAGCCATTTACAAACAGTGTTATAACCATTCTGAGCGTGAGATACTGCCTCCTGCCAAGTGTTACCACAGAAAAGTAGGACTGTGTCATCAGCAAAGGTTACTATTTCACCTTGTGTCAGAGCTAACTCGCACAAATCGTTTATATAGGCTAAGAACAGGGTTGGGCCTAATATACTTCCCTGTGGCACACCGTGACAAATCGCAGCCTCTTCACTCGTATAATTATCTATCCGTACCAATTGTGTACGATTAGTTAGAAAATCTTTAAATAGATTAAGCTGAACCCCTCTTATTCCAAGATCCTCCAATTTTTTTAACAGTATTAACAATATAACTACTACTAATAATAAGTGCAAAATAAATTCTGTCAAAGCCGGTCGCAATCATGAACATTTTTACCTTTTAAGTACAGGAGAGAAAATAGATCCACTGGACCAAAATAGCACTTACAGATATTTAGGATATAATCAGTCAAAACAGATTTTGAACAAAGAAACTAAAATAGAACTAACGAACCAATTTAAGAACAGACTGAATATACTTCTAAAATCCATGTTAAACGCAAGAAATTTAGTAAAAGCAATTAATACATACGCAATACCTATTCTCACCTATTCTTTTGGCATAATAAATTGGTCAAAAACAGAATTAAAAAACATCCAACGCATTATTAACGTAAATATGAGCAAAAATAGAAAACATCACCCCAGATCATGCATTCAGCGCTTAACTTTACCAAGAATTGATGGAGGCAGAGGATTTATAGATATTGTCAACCTACACAATAAGCAAATAACTACTCTCAGAAAGTTTTTCCATACTAAAGCACCCACAGTAATGTTACATAATGCCATTGTTCAAAATGATAAAAAACTAACTCCACTTAATTTAGCTGATAATACAACCCAACGAAATGAGACCTTAATCAGTAAGTGTGATAAACTAGCAGCATGGACCCAAAAGTCTCTCCACGGAAGGCATATACAACACCTTAATTTGCCTCATGTAGATAAGGCAGCATCAAATGCATGGCTTAAGAGAGGGGAGCTTTTTCCTGAGACTGAAGGTTTCATGCTAGCTATACAGGACCAAGTTATTGAGACACGTAATTATCAGAAGCATATTATCAAAAATTTACCATCAGATATTTGTAGAAAATGCAATAGTGCCCCAGAGACCATTCAACATATAACAGGAGCTTGCAAAGCAATAACCCAGTCCGATTACAAACACCGGCATGATCAGATAGCCAACATTATCCATCAAAAATTAGCACAAAAATACAAACTTATCTCGTACGATAAAACACCATATTATAAATACATCCCAGAAACCATTTTAGAAAACAACTCATATAAATTATACTATGATAGAACTATTTTAACAGACAAAACCATACATTACAACAGACCTGATATTACACTCATTGATAAACATGAAAAAAATGCACTAATAATAGATATAGCTGTACCCAATACTCACAACCTCCCAAATACCATCACTGAAAAACTTACTAAATACACAGAACTTAAACAAGAAATTACAAAAATGTGGAAACTGCAAAATGTTATCATAGTGCCCATAGTACTCTCCACTACAGGTGTTATACCCACTCAACTTCACAAATACATAGAATTATTACATTTACCAAAACATACATACATGCAATTACAAAAAGCTGCAATATTAAATACATGTAGAATAGTACGCAAGTTTCTTCAGACAGAGAATGAATAACACACAACCAGTTTAAAAATATAATTACATATATAGCTTACACTTGGTTTACGCCCGTGTATTCTATTATTACCAGCTGATCATAAGCTGTGAATGCAAAGCATTAAAAAAAAAATAATACTAATAATAAGGGCGTAGGGATGTGACGACCCCATCGCCCACGGTTGGAATATCTATTGTCTACGTGACAATAGATATTCCACCCGTGCAATCAGTCAACCCGCAGGACACCTTGTGGCGGGGTGTCGGGGAGTAGCGACCCCGCGGGAACCGAGTGCTCCCGGGGGAGGCCCCTGTCTTCATCTCCGGCTCGCCTTCACCGGCCGGTTGGAGTGAAGCCTGACGAGGACAGGACCCCCACCTCTGGCTTGCCTTAACCGGCCGGCCAGAGTGGAGTCGCGAGAGCTTTTAGCTCGAAGGGTGGATGCGAAGCGTAAGTGGCGAGTGGGCACGTGATGCTGGACCCTCAGGGAGCGCGTGATCGTAGTTTAAAGTCCAGGGACGCCTCTCCACCCTTAGCTGCTCACAATATGTTGTCCCCTTGTCGCACTATTGCAGCGACTTATTTCGGGGGCCCATACAGTGAGAGGGCGAGTCACCACCTGCCAACATATTTTTACTTTCTTTTAGTAGAAAGGCAGGTGCCATAGTTTCCCATAGTCCTCAGTACCAGTCCATTTAGCATCCCAATCCATAGCCCAATCATTAAATTTCCATACCCTGCAATAGTCCTACATCGGCCGCGGACTGCCCAGGGCTGTATCTCTATAGTGCAGTCATGGGCAGGCTGCGGCTGGTGTCCCACAACACATTAAAATTCTCGAAAGGGCCTCTGCGTGTTGGATCCGTGTCCCCACGTAAGCCTTCCAAAGATCCGGGTACTGTCCTTCTGGTGGTACCCGAGTATTATGGAAATGAGAAACATAATACTAATAATAATAATTTAAATTTGTATATTACAATACTGGCTATTGCCACCTATTGCTAAGTCAAGTATGGAAGTCGTCGGTCGTCTCACAGTTTAATACTAAATAAATGATTTTTTTTATTCATTTTACCAAAAGAACCTCCAATTCAAATAAAATATGCTTAATTCAACGGTATAATTTAACAATCATTTATTTGCTAATAAAAAAGTTGAACAAAGAGAGGCCTTATCTGCACTGTGAATAAATTGAGATCTTTCAATTTACATAAATAATTTTCATTATAATTTGGTTGTAGAATAGTTTAATTCGTCTCAAATTAATTTCTCGTTATTTCGACCCTTTGCAGACGCTTTTGTCATCAAAAAAGCTATCTGCTTTAAATCGTTAATGGAGACAGAGAGAGGCCTCACAAATACGTTTAAATAAATCAAAAGAAATGTTTTTTTTTGTCAATTTTTATTGAAAAGTGGTTGAACACTGATTATTCGTAAATAACACGTGGAAGTTCGAATATATAAGCTTCGTTTTAAAGAAAAAAATATATATAAACTAGCTGTTCCCCGCGGTTTCAACCGCGTTGCTCCGCTCCTGTTGGTCTTAGCGTGATGATATATAGCCTATAGCTTTTCTCGATAAATGGGCTATCTAACACCGGAAAAAAATTTCAAATCGGACCAGTAGTTCCTGAGATTAGCGCTTTCAAACGAACAAACAAACTCTTGTGCTTTATAATATTATATGATATCAATTTGTACCTATATGTAAAAATGTACCTATGTCGCGACGTCTCTGACTCTTAGACTATTTTTTTTAGTTATTCTGGGGTGAGTGACAACATAAACGAAATCTTATCTTTATTGAAATACGTATTTTAATAAAACAATTGTGTAAATAAAATTTTATGGTAAATATTATGTCTAAAGTTAATAAAACGTGTAATTTGTGATTATTTTATCTCAGATTAAACCTATATTTATATAAGTTTAATAGTCAAGCATTTGTTTACTGCAGTAAAGTATGTAGTTAATAGTTATTAAATTATAATTAATCAGGATAAATATTTTGAAAATTATCTACTGTTTTCTACGTGCAATTTTTTGTGCCAAATTGGTTCAACGAATTAAACAAAATTTTTCACATCTATAGTTTTTCAAAAAGATCTTTATCGAAGCTTGTTGCAACTGTTTAACTAGCCATACGTCATTTAGCACAGAGCAGAGAGAGCAGTACACCAAATGGTGTTTGTCCGACCGCACCCATACATTTGTCGCTTTTACGATCTCTGCGGACGTTGATATACTGCTGTAACGGTGGATTTGAGCTACACTGTGGCTGTTCTGGAATGTTCGGTGATCTGAGTATGAAGTCTTTGATTGTTAGTAAGTGTAGGTATTGTGGATATTTGTAAGATCTCTGTTAGAAAGTAAATAAGATTATTTGAAAGGATATGGTTTGTAATTGGTATAATTTTAATTTGATTTTAGATACCATAGAATATAATAATAAATAAAAGGGGAGCTTTATTTACTAAATCAGATGCAAAACATTGTCTTATTCATCTGTAAGAAGCGGTAGGTGGTCAAGAATAAAAATCAACAGAAAGTGAGCTTAATTTTAGGTTTTACAAATGCAATGTTTGTAAATCAAATTTGAAACTAAAAATGTAGAGAAATGAATTTATTTTCTGAATAAGGCTCTTAAACGGCAGTTTTTAATTAATTATGGTGTAAGATACTTTCTACGAATTCGACTTTTACTTTTTACGGTCATCTATCAAGTTAGGACAATGTGTAAACATACATAAACAATATACTTACATATATTCAGATCCTTATTTTACTTCACATTTTACCTCTCCCTTTTAAAACCTTAAGTAAATGTGCCTTTCAGTACGCTTGTAATAACATACGAAAACTTGGTGCTAATCCGGGCAATGTTTACATTACCCGGTGACAGCCTTTCAATCAGGCTCGAATAACGCATTATGACTACGCTCCTGGCTTTTAACGGAACTTAGTCTAAGTATGAAATGTCCTGGTGTTATCGTCTACCTGATGTGATGTGACGTCACTTTTTAATGTGTGTGTGGACGTAAAGTTGTGATATGTAATTTAGGCGCATGTAATAATACAATAATAATACAATACAAAAAGATTTATTGCAACCAAACAACACAATGATATGCATAAACATTCTATGACACCATCAAAAAAATACAAAAAAAATGTGTGGATCGAACGTAAGAAAGTGATGTCATATAAAACAATTAGACTGAGAAGCATTTCGGAATCGTCATGGCATTATTTTACCATTTATCACCAGCATTTATATATACAGATAATCCAAAGCACACACCAACAAATTATAGTACACACAATAATATACAACGATACATACTAACTACACAATAAAAACAAGCAAATAATGTGTCTTTGTTTGTCACTTATAAACGTGGTTGATTGTTAGAAGTTAGAACTATCGGAAACATATCAACTACAATATGTAGTAAATATTTAGTAATCTGTGCACGTACTAACACGTCAAATAATTACATACGTGGTCTGAGCCTAACACACACGACACTTCAATAATGTCAAATAGTGATGCGTGGCCTACGCTTGAACTTGTTGACGTGTGACTTACAACAAATCTATAACATTATACATCTAGGGTAACGGCACCAGTGGTCAGCCTCATAACAGCTTTTTGAAGTTTTGACAATTGCCATTTCTACAACAATCGTCGAATAAAAAAACGTACAACATGTATGGATTTATTGTTTATTGTAGTTTCGAATCAGCGTTTATCAAAAACAATAATTCTCTTAGTAAAATATATAATTAATTTTAAACAAAAAATGGCCCAGTGTCCCAGTGAACAGCCTCTAAAAACCAATAAACAGCCTTGTTGAACCCAGTGTTCGGCCTTTAGTAAGTATAACTAATTATGAGATCAAAATAAACAATGTTATATCAAAATTAACTATATTAATCACATTTTTATAGCAACGATTCACTTAGCACAAAAAAATATATATCGTACATAATACAAATATTATTTTAAACATACTATTACAATCTCTTTGTGTCTTCTTATTTTCTAGGAATTTCTTATTATTTATCATAAAAACAGCAATAATTATTTTTTAAAAAATCAGCGATATTAGTTTATAATATTATTGATGTATCTATAATCCACAATATATATAATTATAATCAACCACAGGAGGATCTCTTTCGGAGGATTTCTCTGGAGGATACTGTTGTCTTGGCGGCATTTTAGCTAGAAAAAAAGGGAACAATAATAACTTTTGGATATGAATACACATAATACCATTATTTCAGGTAAAACTTAACTAACATGAAGTATGCCTTATATATTTAAACACAAACATTCGTATTTATACTTAAAATATTATTTCAATAACATCGTGGCTGAATACTGGATCATTGAGACCACAGATTGAGACCCAGTGGTCAGCCGCTTGAAAAAAATATTTTGAAATGCGGCTGACCACTGGGTTTTCTAACAATTAGGAATAATCCCAGTAATCAGCCCCAGGGGCTGTCCATTGGATCTTTCATAAAAAATCAGTATCCAATGGTCAGCCCCTCAAATTTTTAAGTAAAAAAACAATATTTTTTATCAAATTTCATAAAATTAAATGCTCTAAGTAATCTATAAAGTTATTATCTATAAAACACAATCACATTTCATACTAAAATATGTTATTTCTCACCTTTCAAAAGAGCACCACGTGAAACAAAAAATATTGCAGACATGACACTTTTGCTCTTGTCGGCGGACAGCACCTGTACGAACGTGTTTACTTCTCTCCCCTGACCCCCTGCTGCTCCTATCGCGTGATGCATGAACCAATAACGAAACAGAGCTTCTATTTAAGTGCGCGTGATTTGGTTATTTTGATTACAGCGATATTTATGGCCAATAAACAACGCAATAGGCTGATCACTGGTGCCTGGCTGACCACTGGTGCCGTTACCCTATATAATATACTTTATATTATAAAGCTGAAGAGTTTTTTTGTTTGAACGCGCTAATATCAGGAACTACTAGTCCGATTTGAAAAATTACAAGCAACTATCAACTATAACAATAGACTTTGTTGCTCACACTTATCTGTAGAAGCTGCTTTCCGAACCGGTGCTCTAAATTTTGCAGTTTAAATTAAAAAAAAAAGAAACTTTAGATGCTGAACATCGATTACTTACAATAAACCTTGGTTTTCAATTTCTCTTTTTTCTAAATTTATTACAAATCAATGAAGACTCAATAGTAACTATGCACCACACATACTTTGACCTAATTCCTACAAAGCATCGAATAAATGCAATTTTGTGAAAAAGCCATTTAAATCAGTTTAACTGTGAACCATTGAGCCGCTTATCTGTATTTATGAACTCCGGTACAAATATATTTTAGCCTGATTCAGATTTAACTAAATGGTCATTGGAATAGTCATTGTTTGTCTTTTATTTATTCACTAGCTGGTGGAAACAACCATGGGCACATGTTAACTCAAACTCAAACATTTATTTATTCAATTAGACTTCTTCTAGAGACTAGAAACACTTTTGAATCGTCATATTATTTTTAACATAATATTCCACCGATTCGTCAAGCATTATCCATAATCCATTAACTCCATAGTTGCTGTATTACCTATACTAATCTGTTTTATCTATACCTTAATATTATAAAGCTGAAGAGTTTTTTTGTCTGTTTGAACGCGCTAATCTCAGAAACTACTGGTCCGATTTGAAAAATTATTTCGGTGTTAGTCTGTTTATCGAGGTAGGCGATATTATTATAGAGGTAATATAATATCATCATGCTAAAACCAATAGGAGAGGAACAATGCTTGTAAAACCGCGGGGCACATCCAGTTTACATAATAAATAAGTTACACGGCTAAGCTTTATCAGAATCGGTTTCGCAGTTATGAGGTGATTGAGGGCAAACATCAACACATTAATTTTGATATCCATACTTTTGCATTTGTAATTATTTGAGCTTATGGTCCAGGGGACATTGAAGCACAGTGTAGGTTCGAATCTATCTGGGTTATGATAAAATGTATTTACTTGCCTGCTTAACAATACATAAATATATAACAAAAGTATGAAATAAGTAGTTGTCGCGCTGTTTCACCCGCGGACGTCGGATTCAAAGCAAATACATATATCACAGTAATTATAATGAAATAAACTATTAATGATAAAAATAATAATGGTGTATTCGATAATAATATAACAATATATTAATTAATTTGCAACATGCCACATTGATGTTATTACATTATTTGAACAATGTTTCACCAATGAATGGTATGCAAATAATAGTTAAAATTAATTTCTAAACATTAATTACAATTCATTTTATGTAACAATTTCATAATTATCATTCTGATTAAATATTATTTGCACGTAATTTCGGTAATATGGCGTAACGAAGTAATTTCGGGATAAAAATTATCAACATTGTTTCAGCAGTTTAATTATTTTATATAAAAAATGCATGTGTAAAATTGTAAATGGCATATTATCATCTACACTTAATAATATTATAAAGCTGAAGAGTTGGTTTGTTTGTTTGTTTTTCACGCGCTAATCTCAGGTTTTCTTTCGGTGTAAGAGGCTAACAGGAGCGTAGCAATGCGGGTGAAACCGCGGGGCACAGCTAGTGTTTGATAAAATCTACAGTAAGTATTTAACAGAAGTCTTAAGTTAATACTAGGTAAGTATATATTATTGTGTTCTGCAAAATATGCGCATATACTTTTGAATCGTAATAATTATTATGTTCGAACGTTTCAAAAGTGATTTCAAAGAACTGAAATTTAACAAATAAGTATTGTTAATATTAGAGAGGAACGTTACTATTAAAGTCGTTTTTCTTTCGGTTTCTAGAACAGACGAAATAATTTAAAGTATATTTAAGATTCAATTCGAGATAGTCTCAAGAAAATACAAACACCTATGGGAACAATTTTGCCAGTTACATAACTTGCTTTTTGTAAAATGAATTCTATTTCTTACGCAAGAAAGTTTTAAGTTCAATGGCAGAAGAAGTTTCACACACGTGCACGTTAATTTATGCTCTAACACAATGCAATAAGAATTATAATAATTACGAAACACGGGAAATCGGAACAAAAAATTTTGCATGTGTAAGTGCGAAATCTCGATTATTGATTTTGAATTCTATTGTTAGGGAATACGATTGGTTTTAGTTTAGTATAATTTTGTATGGCAGTCTGTAGCAAGCGTCGTGGGAAATTTTCCCACAATTGTTTTTCCCTGTGACCTTTGCTTGGAGTTTAACGAACCTAATGTCTTTGAAATTGAAGTATTATAAAAACTTCTGGGTTAATCTATGTTCTTATTTAATACTTGCTTGATTCTCAGTTACGTGGGTAACCTAAATTATTTTTAAGAAATTAACCTATTTATCTATCAATTACATATATCTATACTAGCTTTCCGCCCGCGGCTTCGCCCGCGTTTTCAAAGAAAAGCCGCATAGTTCCCGTTCCCCTAGGATTTCCGGGATAAAACCTATCATATGTGTTAATCCAAATTACCCTCTATATCTCTCTAATCTCTAAATTTCATTGTAATCGGTTCAGTAGTATTTGCGTGAAAGAGTAACAAACACACATAATATATATACATATATCCTCACAAACTTTAACTACTTTAACCCGAATGTAAATAAAACTTCTTTTAAATATTTATTTCTATTCATTTTTATGCCATATTGTAAAGCCTTATACAATGCGCATATTTAATTCTTGCAGTTTGCACATAAAATAAAATATTATTTCTGTTTTATGCACGTGGTTTCAAATACAACGAAAAAAAGTTATTCACGATAATACATATATTCAAATAAAAAATCTTTATTCTTGTGTTAATAATATCTATGCGTTTACAAATAAGCATGTGTAGAATATAAAAAAGAAATCGCTTGAATGTTGTTATATAACTTAAGCTTCAATGATTATGTGTTAATCTATATATCTTCTTATATATAAAATTCTCGTGTCACAATGTTAGTCTGCATACTCCT
>CAJQZN010041784.1:137930-169611 GCA_907164685.1 Colias eurytheme | reverse complement strand
GTGCATATCGGGTAAGTCTGAGAATCGGCCAACATCTATTTTTCATAATATGTACCACGGGCGAAGCCGGGGTGGACCGCTAGTATACCTATAAAAATGAAACCCGTTTCGCGTTGTCACGGCATCACGTGTGAACGGCTGGACCGATTTCGATAATTCTTTTTTTATTATATTCCTTGAAGTACGAGGATGGTTCTTATGTACCTAGAGAAAACGTAAATATGTACCACGAGGCGGACCGCTAGTACATAATATTTACAGAAATGGTGGTGGTAAATGAACACTTAGAGATATCTATACTAATCTATACTTAATATTATAAAGCTGAAGAGTTTGTTTGTTTGTTTGAACACGCTTATCTCAGGAACTACTGATCCAATTTAAAAAATTATTTCGGTGTTAGATAGCTCATTTATCAGGGGAGGCTATTGTCTCTATATTATCACACTAAGACCAATAGGGGCGGAGCAATGCGGGTAAAACAACTAGTGTGTAATACATTAGCTGTATCATGTCACACAATTCCAGTGCATTTACACGCATTGCTTCGCCTATCTTATCCTGAAGATGCCTATAGCTTCTCTCGATAAATGGACTATCTAACAGTGAAATTATTATTCAAATCAGACCCGTGGTTCTTAAGATAAGCGCGTTCATGCAAACAAACAAGCACATTCTTCAGCTTCATAATATTAGTACAAGTTCCATAAATACATCCCCATTAGTAATACAAAATACTTATAACAAAAGTTCATTGCATTCTCTAAAGACCATTCTCTACAGCTTCATTTACTTTAAGCTTTATTAGGTGACGTCATTGAACATCAATAATATAATATTCTCGTTATCTTGGGCTTTCAGAAACGCTCATTTGCTTGTCGCTAGCAGATTATGGTGCAAGGCATAAGCTGAAATATTTATCAAATCGAATTATCCTCAAACAATTAGAAAAAGTATGTGTCCACCACGGCTTCACTCATCTATACTAATATTATAAAGCTGAAAAGTGTGTTTGTTTAAACGCGCTAATCTCGCGAACTACTGGTCCGATTTGAAAAAAATATTTTTTTTGTTAGATAGCCCATAGGCTATAATATATTTATCATCCCACTAAGACCAACAGGAGCGGAGCACTGCGGGTAAAACCGTAGAGCACAGCTAGTCGTACATATTTATCCTATAGCATTCAGGGATCATTTACATAATATATAACGGTGAAAGGATTTTTAAAATCCTTAATGCACGCATAAAGACGAGTAATTGCCATAAATTGGCTCTACGTTTCTTATTACTTTAAAACTATTTATTAGTGTTAGATTTAGGGCTTGCATATTTTATATAGAATGCAATTAATAATATGTCGGTAAGTGTATTAAGTTTTAACAAAGTTAACAAAAATATTATCTAACTTATAAAATAAAATAAATCCGCTCCCGCTACCGCTCATACGTTACACCACACAAAACAATCGGAGGGATTCGGTAAAACTCATTGATTCGTTTGAACTCGTTTGAAAACAAAATGTGGTTCCAGTATTAGATTTTCCATTATTTGTGTAACTTCGTTTGTTCTTATTTATTCCGTTATTAGGGAAATTCGTGGTTGAGGAATGAATATTATATTACTAGTTTGTGCCTGCGACTTTTTTTATACTTATTTTAGTAATAAGTAGGAAAAGTTGACAGAAAATAAGAAAAAGAAGAAATTCTCTATTATTTTTTTTTGTACCTTAGTATTTGTTATTAAATCTTATAAATTTCGACTGGTAGGACCGATTTTGATGATCCTTTTTGTTAAAGTTCCATACGATCCGTCTCATTTAAACTTCAATTTATTAACTACAAGTGAAATGTACTTATATCTAGTCGTTTCAGAGTTTTGTACAAAATGATAGATCGAAAAGAATATACGTTGGTAAATGTTAAAAATATGTTATGACGATTCAAAAGTGCTAGAAGAAGTCTAATTGATTAAATAAATGATTGAGTTTCTAGCACGATTTGACGATACAGACATAATTACCGCGTATTGTTTTAACATCATCAATTTTAACGATTTTCTTTACAATATTAGTTACTTTAGCTTAGCTTTCCGCCCGCGGCTTCGCCCGCTTTGTCTAAAACATAATAAATTATATACTAAAACCTTCCTCTTAAATCACTCTATCTATTAAAAAAAACCGCATCAAAATCCGTTGCGTAGTTTTAAAGATTTAAGCATACATAGGGACATAGGGACAGAGAAAGCGACTTTGTTTTATACTATGTAGTGATGTTAGTATCGATAGATAATATCTACCAATAGTATTATCTCATAAACTTCTTGCTAGTATTGTATTGTAATTAACTGAGGCTATGGCCACAAGTGGTGACAGTTCATTAACCTGAGATCTATTGTGATAAGCCAATCGTATTGTTGGTTTAGTGGTTAGCATGTTTGAGAGGTCCCAGGTTCGAGTACATGAACAAAAAATATTGTAGTTTACAATTAAAGTACCTAGTTTAAATCATATTTCTTTATACCTTTGAGATCTGTTTTAGTAAGAGATACATTTTATGTTATAAATAATTATGTGTATGGATTTCGAATTATGTTTAAATGATTTCATATTAAAATATTCTGTTTGATTGTTATTCTTGTAGATTTTTATTAAAAATATTGGAATTCGCATGAAATTAATTATTACACAGGGTTTTATATTGAATTTCCAAAAAGAAATAAAAATATTAATATTTTGAATTTAATAATAATTCAATTTTTATAACGAAATTTATATTTATTTAACGATTTCCATAAACTTCGGGATATGTTTAAAGCCAACAATTTGTTTTAATGAAATAAGTAACTTAGTTTTACGAGAAAGTGTATATTATAAAAAACTATTTCTACATGTTTGTTTATTTTCACAATAAATTCGTTTATCTTAATAATTTATTCAAATTTAAATCTCTTACGAAATATAGATTATAGTTTAAATATTAAATATACGAAACACGTTAATTTAAAACGATACAAAGGTTTACCATTTTGGCGATTCCCTGAAATGCTAGCTCATTATGATTTTGCGTTGATGTTAACAATAAATTGAGATTTCAATGGAAAAGTGAATTAAGGACCTGATATTAAATATGTTATAAATGAGATATTTAGTTATGAAGTTTAGTGATTTAGTTCATACGATAATAAAGTAAAATATTACATTATAATTTATAGCATTTGAGATTTTACTTTAGAATTAACCAATATGAAATCATAATTTAAATAAATTGTGTTTGTCGATTGTTTACGAAAACGACAGATTTCTTTTTAATGGGACATTTACTGGCTGATAAACTGATAGCTAATACATTAGTTTATACGTATATCAATCAATAAATCGTAAAAAAACAATAAAATCCACAAAAAATACTATCAAACATGCACTTTAGTGCGGACAACGAAACATACAGTTTTATAATATTATCTACATTACATCCTAATGTTAATCCTCTTTCTCACACATACATCAGACAAATTCAAATTACAATACAACAAACACACCCAAAACATAAGCAATTGTTAGCCAAACCCTAAGCCCAGTAGAGCCCTTCGTCTTTGCTCCCATCTGACAGTCTAATCCGAAGCAAGCCACTGAGGTACTTCTGTTATTTATATGTTTGAATTTCATGTTTGATTTGAAACTACCCGCTTGAATAGTTTGTTGTATTGTACATGCAAATTGTGAAATGGATCGTACAGATATTTTAAAGATAAAAATTTAGACTTTTTGGTTTTGATGCCTCAACAGTAAACCGTACTTTACCGATTTCCATTCAAGCCATATTATTTTCATAAGATACATGCTGTTGGTTAAGTAGGTAAAGGTAAATTTGTACAAACGGCTTAAAAACAAGATTTTTCCAAGATTTTGTTCGTTTAAACGTAATATTTTACAGAGCACAGGCAACTATCGTAATGTCTGCTTTACACTAGATAACAAAAATTTACGGGATATTCCCACCACAATCACTATACGCTATTCGTAGTTTGTTTACCTATATCTTAAATCAATATTTCACATTGCTTTGAAAAATATAAAAGCGGTGTCTAATTTTTATTTATATATGTCAACTTTTTGCAAAAACGGCCGTTCGAAAAAAAAAATTCAAATAAAAAATTATAACACAATTTCTGTAAACATAATATAAAATGTAAAAACTACTAAAGTACACTTGAATAAATAATTTACTCATAAGATATGAATCTATGATAAAACTAATTACGGAAGATAAACAATAAAGCAAATTAATTACAGACAAGGGTTACACGCCTCACGTACATATTTTTATTTATTTTAAATATTATTTATTAACCAGAGAAGCATTCAAATAAATAATTATCTAGCCAACGAGCATTAACGTCAAACGCATACGAACACCGTTGTCAAGTACTTTACTTTTAATTTGAAAACTTTTCATATGAGTGTTAGAAATGGGATTAAATTCTAATTAATGTTTTTATTCATTTCATGGAAAAATGTGTATGTTTGTCTTGTTTCGTAACTAATAACTAAAACAACTAACTACTAACTAATACAAACGTAGGAACTATATATAGACTACAGGCCCATGTTGAAAAAATTATGGGTCATTTGAACCACAAGGTGTCCTATCTAGAACGATATAAGAGCATAAAATAATAAGATTCAGCACTATGACGTCACTTGTAAGCTGTCCACCTGAGTGCAGATGAGAATTCGAAAGTACAGGTAGAGATTTTTTCCTCTTGTCTCCATGATTTTTGTACGGCGTTGCGGAATAATGGATTAAAAGCTGTATAGAAATAGTATGACACAGATGCCGTACAAAATCAAATGACCAAATTTACCCCGGCAATTCGGAAAATAAAAATAAATTGCGACTTTGTGGACCACCATTTTTGTACGGCATCTGTGTTAAATAATAATCTGTTTAAATACTACTAATAACTAATAGAAATTTGGATATCATTTTTAGGTTCGTTTTTTAAGAGAATACTTAAAAAATATTTTCTCTTAGATAGTCTCTACTAAGTTACATATTAGGGAAAAGAATTAACAATCGGTTTACAAACTATAACATAATACTAGCGGTTGGCCCCGTCATCACCCGTGGTACCTAGTCTATAACGGTGCATTAACATCAAACGAACATAGAGCTAGAACTAGAGCAAGAGCATTCTTTCGCGACCCTTTAGTGTAAACGAAAACTCGTATTAAGTGATGTTCAGTATTAGAACATTGCATAGAATCTTTTCGAACGCACTATGAACAACGAAAGAATGCTCTACGTCTGTTTACACTAAAATAATAATTTGACATAGTGGGGTTGGAATAAGCATTCGCTCGTATATATCGGATGGTGAAAGAATTTTGGAAATCGGTCCAGCAGTTCCTGAGATTATCGTGTTCAAACAAACTTTTCAGATTTATATTATTAACATAGATTTATTATATTATATTTATCACTATTTAATCTCCTTTATTATTGTTTCAGGTACGGCCAATTTGTCAACGCGTGAGTCAAATAGAAAAAAATATTCATACGCTTCAATTAAAACTTAATCAAGATTATTTTGAAAAAATGGCGGCTGAAAAATATACGCAGCTTCTATTTCGTTTTATTTTTCAATTTTCTGTGTACTTGATCAAAATTTATAAAATTTGATGTAAGGTACTTGAAATAAATGGAAATATTAATATAACATTTTTATTTTTTATTGTGTTACCTAAGCAATAATAAACAGGCGTTATTATTGATATGAACAACTAGCTGTGCCCCACAGTTTTACCGGCATTGCTCCGCTCCTGTTGGTCTTAGCGTGATAATATATAGCCTTCCTCGATAAATGGGTTATCTAACATCTAAAAACATTTTAACACAACACAATATGTAAAAAAATGTCATTATACTCTCGTTAGAAACCTGCAAAATAAAAGAGTAAAAATATAAAACGCCTCTCGTCTGTAACAGCCATTAGAACTGTGGGACACTGTCAGGTGTCGTTAAGTGTGAATTTATGCCGCGGATCCGCTCCGAGCCTTATTAATGACGCGTCGAGATAAGGGGCAAGTTAAAGAATGATGTAAGGGCACTTCACACGGGTTGCGGAAACGTGGCGTTTTTTCTGACTCTTAGTAATTTTTGGTTGAAAGGATGAATGTGGAATTTCATTTGCTGAAACTATTATTATTAAATACTTACCTACATTAATTGGATGCATTGTGACATAGAAAATATCAAGAAAAAACTTATCTCGGTATGGATAAGAATTTTAGATTTTGGGAAAGAAGGAATTTGGAAAAATAGCGTACGATTTTATGATCTGCTCACTTGTCTGTTGTATTGTTAATTTGCTTATTAATATTGAATGTACCTATATGAATAAAATAAAACCTTAGAATATTCTTAAAATGGTACATTTCACTTATAATATAAAAATTGCGACGTTTTCCAAGCGTTCAAAACGCGGTGAATATGAAAAAGTCGTTGATTTAAAGAAATCGACAAAGAATTGTCTTAGACACCGTGTCGGAATTCTTAAACGAATGCATAATTTATTATTTAAGCAGATTTTGGGGTTCTCTAACAACCTTCGTTTATTTCCTATATTAGGGAGAGTAAATTTCAACTTTACGTATTATATTACATTATCGGTAGAAATTAGAGAATAAAACATACTTTGTTTTACTTTTATCTCTATTTTTAGTAAGATAAAACCTTTTTTTTTTCACTTTTATTTATTTTTTTATAGCATAAAACTTAAGCCATAGCGTTAGATTCAACAGTGACGTTGCGTCTCATCGAGTGTGTTTATCACTATCGCTCCACACCACGCTACGCACGCTACACCACGCTACACTACGTTACGCTATGCTACGCCACGCTACGCGACGTTACGCTACGCCACGCAACGCCACGCGTCAGATCGCGTGTGCCTGCCATTGTCACATCACAGCACTGCTTTTAATTATGTCATTTCACATCACGATACGTTACATTGTATAACGTTAAAACCTTTATTAATAATGTAAATTCTGTACGGGGCCAAAGCATGATATTAATATTATTCACTCCTCAATATTGAGGGGTTAAACAATTCCTGAATTCCGTTGTTTCTAAATTCGGTAAAATTATGCATTTTCGTTTGGAATATTTATTGAATTTGTAATGAGGGACACTTGTAATATTGAACTTTGGTTTAGAAAGGGGGATTAAAGATCTTTAAATTTCATTGATTTTGCTTTATTTATTCGAGAAAATTTGAACGCGGTGATTTCAAAAGTAAACAAGCGGAGCTGCGGGCGCTAGCTAGTTCAATTTAAATAATTAATGGTTATTTGGTTTTGATTTATGGTTTCATATTTTTATTGGTAAAATTGCTACACGTATTTTATGATGAAAATATTTGATTAATTTGTTTATATGATTTACAAATAATCTAACGAACCGATTTTGGAAATTCTTCTCTTCTTATAGCTGTTTGAGATAAATAAAGTAAACGACATAGAGCTCCTAAGTAAAGGGATTTGGGCCATAATCCACCACGCTGGCAAAGTGCGGGTTCGTAGATAGCACACGTCGTTTGTCTTTGGTTCTTAGATATACACAGTTTCCTTACAAAGTTTTATTTCACTTATTAAACGTGATATTGAGAATATACATCGATAATTAATAATAACAAACACTAAAATGAAAGAGCCTTCATCTGTTTTGAGAACATCGATTAATATTTTTTTAACAAAATCTAAATCATTTTCAAATACAATTCCGGTCAGAATAAGACCAATGCAGTGAAATATTATAGCGTCTCCATTTTTTTTCACGACTTAAAAAAAAAAGAAGGAGGTTCTCAATTCGACCCGTATAACTTTTTTTATGTATGAACATCGTCGTCGAGGTTTCTGAACCGATTAACTTGATTCTTATTTTGATTGATGCGGAATAGTTTCGAATTAGTCCCATAAAAATTTGATTCGAATGGGCCCAGTACAGTGCCATTCGACACATGTGACACAAGACGTGAAATTCGACACACGCGAAAACACACGTGACTTCGACACACGTGACATTCGACACACGCGACACAACATGCGACATTCGACTGTTAATGTTATTAACTTATTTATTTAATTAACAATCATATGTATCATTACAAATTTTACAATGATATCATAATATTAAAAGTAAAGGAAAACATTCGTAGCACATTAGACATGTTTAGTTAGAATCGATAACCTTTACCACGTAGTACTATTTTTATAGACCACAGTCTATACAAACAGCTTTAGGTGCTATACGCACTAGGCGTCTAATCACAACCATGGATTGTTACGCAAGCCGATTGGAATGGCATTTGCGTTCGCAACCGAGGTGGTCAGTGAGCGTGCTAGCGTTGGAATGCGTGATGTGTAACGAGCCTTATTTGTACTATGTTGTTTTAGTGCACTAGTTCTATTGAATTAATTCAAGTTAAAATACATCTTTACATATAAGATAGATAATAATTATTATTATTATTACACGATAAACCACAATCGCTTCACGCTGCCTGTATGTCCTTATGTGTTCTTAGATCTTAAAAACTACACAACCGATTTTGATGCTATTTTTTATAATTTGTTACGTTTTAGATAAAGCAGGTAAAGCCGTGGTCGGAAACCTATATGTAATAAATCTGAAGTTTTGAAGTTTAGTTTTAATTGTATGTTTGAACGTTCTAATCTTACGAACTGTGATTTTTTTATGCATTCATCGCTACGACTAATAGGAGCGGAAAAGTGTAAAAAAAATAGTTTTAAGAGCAGACATGGGTCAGCTAGTCACAAATAAATTCGCTTTCAATTTAGTTCAAAACTTAGAAGCTTACTAGTGAAGCTAGAAATTGCAATGGGAGCTACAGTTAATAATTATATTGTATAATAAGTGACAGCAAAATATGATGTTGTTAAATTTTGTTTTGTTACATACTGTGTTTTTGCTGAAATAAATAATTTTTCATTTTTCATTTTTTTTCAATGTCATGTGAATCGAGAAGAATCGGCAAGAAACTTGATAGTTCCTAGAACCCATTTAGGAGAATTTATTTCCTACTAATATTATAAATGCGAAATTTTGCGAGGATTTATGTATGTACATACTAAAACTGTTGGCCGGATTTGGAATAATTTTTAAAGAATATAGGTTTATCCATCAGAATAACACATGATCTACGGTAATTCTTGAATTTTCCCGCATGGTTAAACGTGAGCAAAACCGCGCAGCACAGCTAGTCTCTTACAAATTCACTTAATACTGTGCTATTATTAAATTACACTATGCATGGAATAAACATGCATTCTGTGAACATTTTGTCAGTTATTCAAAACTAGAGGTCCGCCCCGGCTTCGCCCGTGGTACATATTTCGCAATAAAAGGCAGCCTATGTCCTTTCTCGGGTATCAAAATATCTCCATAGGTACCAAATTTCATGCAAATTGGTTCTGTAGTTTAGGCGTGATTGAGTAACAGACAGACAGACAGAGTTACTTTCGCATTTATAATATTAGTATGGATTGAATGAAATTGTCAATTTTATGAATTAAATTAAATCTCATGTTAATGATTCTAATCCAAAAGCAATTGCTACTTACTTCTATTATCATGAAGCTCAGCTCCTTTGATCCCCTTTCACATAAAACACAAAAGAATCTTATTGTCCCCTTTATAAAATTTATAATCCTATAAAATTGTACACGTCTTGCGAAAGGTTGTACAGCCAAAGCATGGAGGGTCGTAATAAATAAAGCCACCCTGTTTATTGCGTGAGTAATATAAAGTAATACAGTTTGAAATAAAATAAACGGCGCAATGAACGCGTTTCAACAATATCGCGTCGTAATATTAACTTTTATGTTTAAATTGTACGCACTGTGTTGTGTTGTATCTAGTAATCTTACAATTTCTTAAATGTAAATATATGGAACTAGCTGTGCTCCGCGGTTTCACCCGCATTGCTCCGCTCCTGTTGGTATGCTTGCCTACTCATTTCAGTGTATAACTACCTGGCAAGCAGGTGTAAACAGGTAAGTCAAAATAGGTGAAAAAAAGCATACCTAGGCATATTCTGTGTATCAAAAACTATCAGTCAAATAAATTTCATTTGGTTATCAAAAGTATGAAGGTGATGAAAAAAAACCGATAAAAGTTAATTTAATTAAAAATAGCCATGACCACTTTTCGATAGGCAAGCAATTATAGGCATATTTGTTTATAAAAAATATTTAATAAAAAATACGTCTCATCTGGTTATCAGATCGGTGAAGGACGATCTCCCACGGGCTCTCCTGCTAATAGTACATACATAATCAGAAACTTACGCATACCTATATATTATATAAATAACAAAATGAAATGTGTGTATTTTTATAAGAATATTTATTACGTAATTATAAGTATTCATAGTTAGGCAACCATTAGGAATGGAATAAATCATGGACTCAAATAAATCAAAGTCTTCAATGTTATAAGCCGATTACTGACTTCAAGTAATAGTTATTCGAGTGTTGTTTGCAGAATAGTTATAGTATTCGAAGTAAATGCAAAATTTAGATAAAATTGAATAAATTCAATGAGCTAAACTTAATGATAATATTTTTTTTCATACTTATTATCTGTAGGTTCGAAACCCTTAAAACATAAATTCCGACGAAATTTTGAGGGTGGAAAGTGACTTTGTTTTACTATGTAGAGATGATACATTAAAAAACCCCTTAAAGCTGACATCCGAAACAGAAAATCAAGATGTACTAAGATAGGGTCATGTAACGTAAGCACTACTATCATGTACAGGTTTAGTTCGTCTTAGGAATCCGGGCTTAGCCTAGGTACGGATAGATTATCATGTCACATTGATCTACAATTTAGATCAGTATTCATTGTAAATTGAGGTGAATTAAGTGGGGGACAAATAAATTAAATTGCGTTGGATTAAACGGTTTAAAAACACGATTTATTTCAATAGAAATAGAAATTGAATCAATAGAAATAGAAATTGATATTTTTTGGTCGACTCAATCTAGTTGAATTCATATAAAATGTAAGGATAGAGTTTAAAATACTGAACCGATTTGGTTGAAATTTTATATTCAGATAAATAAAAGCTTTTGTGTTTGGTTGTAATGGTAGTAAAACCATTGATTGAAGCTAGTGCATTATTTATTTATTTTTATCTCATTTAAAGAATAATGAGTAAATAACGATCATAGTCAGGGTATTTGTGTTGTGTTTATAACATTAACCGTGGAAAAAGGCATGTAAATGTAAAAGGTTAACAGTTGTGTACTTTTAGGACAAAGTGAAATTCGTAGAATTGACGATATTGGTTACAGAGTAAGTATTTAAAATGAAAAATCTCATGTAAAGCCTTACTTTGTAGGTAAATGGTATATCTCTGTGGGATTTGTTAATAAATGTTTTTTAATGAAATTGAAATACAAATATTTTTTATTTAAAATAGAACAGCTGTAGCCTAAGCTAATCATTTTTTCTACTAGATACAAAGGTTTTTACGGATTAAACGCGATAGAAAATTAAATATAGCCAAAATAATATATACTTTTAGTTAGTACTTGTAGTTGTGGTTTAGTTAGTAGTTGTTAATCAAAACTGTTTAACATTACAATCAATCTGTCGAGTAGTTTTGATTTGAATCGTAAGAAACAAATCCATCTTTATAATATTAGTTTAGATTAACAAACGCACAGTGTGTAAAGCCCTAATTACAACGGTCGGAAGGCTGTATAATCTTTATTATCGAGTTTATTATATCGTTTTAACTCATAATAGTTTCGTATTATAGATTAATTATCTATGCAAATAAATTAAATTGGAGTGTTGATAATGTTTTAATTACTTTATATTCGATACATCAAAATATCGGCGTTCTTTGTGTTTTGATAACTACAATGATAATATATATTTTTTGTTCGCTTGTAGTTCTGTTAATTTTTACGCAAACAATTCTTAAATATTTGAGACGTTTCGCTCACGGTAAAGATTAAATTTTAAAAATATTATTCGAAATATTATAATAACTACATAATGAATATTTCACGCACGGATAAAACTACAGCTAAGCAACATTATGTCCTATTACAACTCCTAATGAATGATTTTTGAATATCATAGTGGCCTATATTAATTGACACTGTGTCTTCAACTATTTTCGTTTCCAATTCATCTTTAATCGGTGTTGTACAGTCACGAATTACTTATATTTTGGGATTAAAAAAAAATATTTCTCCGTCTTCAAATAATAATTTAAATAGAACACAAGTTAAAATATGTCGTGTTCCCTTAATAAACATTATTAATTCATCAATTATTTTACTTTCGTAATGAACGAGAAAAAATAAATTGGGCAATAAAAATACAAAGAAGGTAAACCTAATAAGAAAATATTCATGTTCAAAATTCCTCTAATTAGCTTTGAGACCTTTATTAAGCGTAAAGTATTTTATGACTTCACATCAATATTACCAAATTAGGAAAGCCTCCATAAATTGAATCGTCCAATTATCAACTTTATATCCTGAAAATAAAATCTCTTTTCGCTTCCACAGTAATTGTGTAAGACAACAAATGTTTTTCCAAGCCACTTATAAAAAACATTATGACTTTTATGTCACTTAGCTATAAGAGCCATTTTCGATCGTAAATTCGTTTCATAATGGAACCAATTAAAAAGCTAAGTAATGTAGACAATTTGAAATATGTTCTATTTTAAAGCTCTTAAGTTTTAATTTAGATTACACGCTCGGAAGTGAAGTGAATGTGGTTTCATTGTAATTCCGACTGTATTTCAAGGGGATATGTGCGAGTTTTGAGTGTGAGATTTGGTGCAGATTGTTTTTACTTAGTTCTGTTAGTCGTGCTGTCGTTTTAATTTTGTGACGTAGTCCCAGTGGTAGCGAGTTGTGTTCGTTTTGTAGCGTTTTTATACGAGCTGATATTTATGAATGAGCTGTATTATGTGATATCACTTGTAGTTTAAAATGTTCTTTGTCATGTTCACTTGAAATGGGTGGTTGAAAGTTTGTTTGATTGTAGCTTGTGAACTGATGATGGGCTTTGTGATATTAAGTATGAACTGATGCAGTTTTTAAACAAGATTTTTTTTAAATAAAGGCAATTTTCCATAGAGATGTGTTGCTATGTTTAAAATGGATACTAGCATACATTATTAAATACTTATGCTAGTGATAGTATCATACTCAATATTGTCCTTTCAAAATTCAATATTATGGTTAATTTGATGTGCTTAATGATGAAATAATATTGAATGCATTTTTAATTTCTATGTTCAATTACATACTACTAAAATAATAGAATGAAATTGACAATAAGGCAGGATTATAAACCTGTGTTTCAAATAGAGATAAGAAATATAACTCGCTAACACAGGCACTGCCGAAAAGTTACATTTTATCGTTCCCTTCAATAATGAAATCATTGACAATTCCAAGTTACAGCAACTTTGTGACGACAACCGGGAACGAACGAACGAATGAACGAATCTTTTGGAGATACATCTTTGTGCTCTATTAGCTTTTATTGCTATAATTATTATGTTACAGTGTGATTTATTTCTTTTTAGTACCGTATTATGAAAGTCACGTTAGTTAGTTATAGATATCTTTATTATTATTAGATTGTTCTTGGTTATGTGATTTAAATCATGTTTTAAACGGATTAATAGGTATAAATGATTTTATGGAAGTTAGTTGTTATGTTTTGCTAAAGCTGATTGCTGAAGCTTTGATTTCATCTTGATTAAAGAGTTGCGTATTTAAGTGAATATAGGAAATATGGGCTATGTTTCTTTTTTAAAGTGAAACTTTTATTACATCGTCTCAAACTTTTTGGTCTGTGTAGCGCATGTCGCGTGACGGTTGGCTGCCGAGTAGGTATAAAGCAGTGTTCGGAAAAGTTTCACTTTTACCGTGGTTTCAGAAAACCACACAACATTTTTTTAATTTAAGTGAACAATTTCTCAGCGATTAATTTATTACCATACGAATATGCAAATTTACGTTTATAATATTAGTATACGATTATAAGAATAAGATGATATTGAATTTGACTTTTACAGAGGGTCGTAGAAAACGAGATTAGAGTGAGAACGTCTCACATAAAAAAGGTTTCTGTGAATCACAATTAACTTCCCGAAAATGACTAATAAAGTTAGTTCTTAAAATAAAAAGTATTCGTAATACTTTCCATGATCCAAGTTATTTTGCTAACAAAAATAGCTGGAACCTTTCAAATTCTTTAAAAGCGTTCAGCTATAAGGGACAAATCAAGCTGTCGGTAGCTATGTATCCATTTTATAAAGATCCCTGCATGTTCAAGTGTCCAAGTGACTGAGTTGCCGAGTGAGGGGTCAATGTTAAATGGATTGGAGAGATAACATCTATTTTAAATTGAGCCACGCTTCTCGTATTTTGCTAAAGAAATTCACTGACGTGGTCATTGTTGAATTTATTTTAAAGGAGTCAATACTCCTTTTGCAAAGTTTCATTGGTAGTTTTTCTTGGAGACAAAGTTTTAAAGCAATTTTTAAGCTATTGCATAGCTTCTATCGCGGGCCTTGAGCGCGGGGACCGAATCCAGAAATTCCGTAACAAAAACCCTCACGCTCCCCACTCCGACGGGCACGGAGGTGTGGCTTGAAGGCATAGCATGCAATAGCTTTACCGCGGCAGTCTCCGAGTGCCACACGTCTTTTTTTATTTATTTATTTGTGTGAACGAAGATGATCTGGGTTTTAGTATATAATTAGCGGTCCGCCACGGCTTCACCCGTGGTACAATGTATACGTCTCTCCATACGAACCATCCTCTTACCACAAGGAATATTCTTTATGATAATTATAAAAATAAAATTAACGGTTTAGCCATCCTCGAGTTACGCTTACCAACACATTTTGCGATTCATTTTTATATTATAGGATTATTTTAACAATCTTCTAGAATAAGTCTAGCTAAATAAAAAAAGTTATCGCTCGTTGTAAAAACAGCCCGTAAATTGTATTTTTTATTTCGCCTATAAAAATTGTCATTTTTATTCGGAGATCTTTGTTTTTATATGTAATTTCATCGCAACAGGATTATAAATAATGGTAATATCATCCCTGAAAATAGATTAAATGAGAGTTATAGGACGGTGGAATGAGGCTGTACTTCAAGTAAAACTGTTCATCGGGGAATAGGCTTAATATTTTAGTATGTAGAATATTATATCATAGGATTTTATTAAAATTCTTCTAAAATAGTAGGCTGTGAATTGTTTACAAAAGAAAGTACGTCATGAGACTTGAGTTTTGTTCGGGAACTATAAGTAGATTATTTATGTTTTTATAGGTAAAAAATTTATGTATCTACTACTCTACTACCTATCCAATGTCTTTATAGTATCTTTGTTGTAATTATAAGTTAAATGTATTCTCTTTTTTCCCTTCTAATCTAGCCTTTTTCATAATGCGACAAAAAGACGGACAAAAAGGCTTTATGATGTTAGTAAAAATTTATATTTAGCTACCATATTGCGACTGAATCACCTCCTTCAAAAAGTTGACACTTGTAAAAGAGATATTATGGCAGTGTTTGCACCAACAGTGCCATAATATCTCTTTCTTTCAACAAAATGTTTCTTCTGATATTCGCCAAAAAGACTTCATTCTATGTACATAACTTTTAATCAAAACTTCCCAAATATCTCATTAAACATACTACCAAAAGGAGCGGATTTCATTAATCTTGCAACCTTTTAACACTCATTGAGCAAATACATTCAGAAAACTTTTCCATTGAGAATTAAATGAGATCTTAGAGCATGAGAGGGCTGCCAATTATTCAAGTCTACTTTAAATTACTCGAAATTGTCAAAGTTTCATCGAAATAAGTACAGTTGCCTGTTTCGGTTAATTGAGGATTTCGGAACGTTTTTGATGGAACGTTTGAAGATTTTGGAAATTGTTATGTACGAATGTTTTGGTAATGTTGGAAAGGGTTTGGTGAATAATATAAAATTTATTGTAGAATGTAGATGCAGAATACTTATTCGATAGTGGTCTAATTTTATTGCTTGCTAAAGTGTAAAGCAGTCGTCCCCAGTGTATTCTGAAACAAGAAAAGAAAATATGCAATTAAATATCAATTTTAATGTTAAAATCCTTGACAAAAGTACATTAAACTATATTGCAATGAATCTCAAAATTGCATCTTCAAGACAATCTGCGTACAAATTTCACTGTATTTACGTTTGAAATTAAGTCGCTTTCAAGCTATTTATATTAAACATAGCTTAAGGAAAGGATGTCAGAGTTTTTTAAAGTCGCGCTACGAGAATATCCCAAGTATTAACGCTACGGAGTGCTACGTTATTTGCTACGACGCTACGGTGCTACGACGGCTTCGACATTATTTGCCGTAAGCTATACCTGTTTTATAGAATAAATCAAGTTTTTTAATGTTGCAAGTTTTATAAAGTTCTTCTTTTTGTAAAGTGACAACTTCAGGTTGAGACCTGGAAGAGTCCAGCACTAAAAACTTGAAAACATGGATCAGTGACAAATAATTATAAGTTTTTAACAGGGTTTAAAAATCTGTTATCAATAACTTTAAATTAATAAAATCTAGCATATCAGTGATTATAATTGTATCTACAGATTATTTAAAATGTTTACTATTTATAAATTCCCATACGTGTATAATAAGAAAAGATAGTTGCTATTTATAAATTTTTCTCATCTACTTTATAAAAAGGTTCAAACTTTTTGATGTTTTAAGTGCGTAATATCTAGCTCTGCTGAACCGATTGAAAAAATATTATTTGTAATAGACAGCTTCGTTATCTATAAGTATCATATTATTTTGTTTATTATCTCGGGTGGAGCCGGGACGAGTGACTAGTATGTATATAACTATGTGGGATAAAATCGTCTTACATACAAAGTGGACTCTATCATTTATTTACATGTAATTAGATGTAGGAGTTGAGTATTTGTCATCTATACATATAATAAAATCGTAGGAAAGTCAAAACTGTACATTGAATATTTTTTTAAAAGAATACATAATCCATGATCTATAATCGATATAGAAGCCAAAAATATAGTTTTTAGAATTTTTGTCTGTTTGTCTGTTTGTCTGTTTGTCTGTATGTTTGACCGAGCTAATCTCGAAAAGTACTGCATAGATTTACTTCAAATTTTGCATGAATATTCCTAAGAGGTCGGGTGAGGATAGTTTAAACATATTATCATGATATCACCTTCGGGGGAGGAGCTGTGAACCTTTATTTTTCTTACATATTCCGTGTACTACGACAGCGTACAATCTAAAGACTCATGTTTAAATGTTGGTTTCGAGTAAGCCATGCTATTATCTAGCTTTACAAAATAAAAACTATGTCATTTACGTAATTTGGGCAGAGAAACAGTTTAATGAATTTATTAGTATAAAGACAAATCTGAAACAGCGCCATCTATGAGATTTCGTAAAAATCAAATCAATTTACATGTTAACACTACTGAAAATACTGTTGAAAATTAATAATTTAAATATAATCATGTTATTTATTTAACTCTTTAACCCATATCTTCCCTTCCCTATAAGGTGCGCTTATATTTCGTGTAATATACTACATTTTTAAAAGTGAGGGTAGATAATTATTATTTTAAGTCAAACTAGACACCATTACAATCTCAGAGCAATATTACAATTAATCTAATATTGATTGTGTTCATTGGTTACATTTTTAAAATCTTCGTGTTTTATAAATTTATAAAGAATAGAAAAAATTCGATCACGAGGCGGGACTCGAACCCACATAATTTCGTGATCGAATGTTTCTATTCTTTATAAATTTATTATTTATAAATTTGTATTTATAAAGCATTTGAATGTCATAAAACCAAAAATATCAAATTCTATCTTTGTGTTTTGTGAATTTTCACCATGCGTTCCCACAAAAGGTAAGTTGTTACTTTTATAGGTATTTATTATTTATAATGATAGCAATTCATGTTTTTTAAAGTGAAACTTTTATTACATCGTCTCAAACTTTTTGGTCTGTGTAGCGCATGTCGCGTGACGGTCGAACCGTACGATAATTATCGTACAAATACGATAATTTTGTGCCTAAGTTTCACTTTTACCGTGGTTTCATAAAATCACACAACATTTTTATTGGTTTTATAAAGGTTTTATATTACACTTTTAGAATGAAATAATAAAATGATGAATTCTTTTTGACTTTTACAAGATTTTGAGGTGCGTTGGGAACAGTAGTTTGTTGATAAAATTTTATTTGTAAGTAGCTTTTTTTATAGATTTACAGTTAACTTTTGATTTTTTATTTACAGATTCAATGTTCATAAAATTATATCGCCTTTGGAAGACGATTTCTGCTGACAATTTTACAACACCACTTGAAAATTGATGATTTGATGATGAAGATAGTGGCAGCGAGGATTAAGTGGAAATTAGTAATCATCCGCTTCGTCAATTTTTGACTGAAGTTAATGTCCAACGTATGGTTCAATCATTGGAAGTATCTCGGGTAATTTTGGAGGATATTTTTCAGGAAGGAGAGAAGGGGCAGCCAACCACATATCAAAGTACTACGTTTTAGTACCGAAAAAAATGTTATTGCCAAATGAAACATAAATTGTGCACTCACAACTGTACAAGTTATGATTTTTATTCTGACTTTGCTGTTATCTGATTATAATATTTATCGTTATGGCTATCGACCGTACTGGGATGAGAGTACATGATATACTCATCATCCAGGATTGCATAGAGCATTTTCACACTGAAAAAGATGTTTTCTTTGAATCGTAGTTGCTTCATATATTTATATTTAATCATTTTACATAATATGTTTTATATTTGCCCATTATATTTTATAAATAAAATGGAACCAACATAACTTTGTTGTGTATCATTTCTCTATTAATAACCCGTAGGCATATTTTCCAAGCGCCCCATTTAAGGTGCGGTCCTGAAATTTTAATGTATACTTTTAGATGAAAATAACAAAGAGAACTTATTTATTAAAATTTAGTAGATAAAAGAAATTATGTTACAATTTTATAAGAAACCACAGTATATTTATTAGGCGGCGGTGATTTTCCAGGCAAAAGATATTCATCAGCTCAATAAAATTGAATAGTATGTTGTTAGTTATTCTTTAAATTCACAGATTGTAATGAGCATTTCCGCATGCAAGTTGTATCGTAGTTTAGATATATCATAGTTTTGACACATTAAAGTTCCAACAATAATATAAAGATAATTATTATTTCTTCATCATTTACATGTTGTTAAATGTTAGTAAAAATAAACTTTGACTGTTAATACTTTTGTTCAGTATTTACCTGTATGATTATTGCTTGGTAATTAATATGTATATTTTCATGTCGTATAGCTAATTATAAACATAAGTGTGATGTGAAACTAGCTGCATTTATTTTTACACACTCACAGCCATATATTTTATATTAAAATAGTGTTAATAGTGTAAATCATAATATTTTTTCACAATTAAAAATATTTCCTTGTTTCTGATGGTATTGGCATCGAATTAAACCGCGCTGTCGTTTCGTTCACTAAAAGTGATGTTATGAGGACCGAATATTATGTAGCCGCCTCAACTTACGGAAACGAGAGTAACCTGCGTTGTCTGTTAGTTATTGTATAGTCGAATTTAACGTTACATGGAAATTGGAATCTAAATATATTATGTATACTTATATTAAATCTGTACATGAAATATATTTCCTAAATAACTATCACGGGGTGATTAGGGATCGACACTGATGCCAACGAAGCAAACAGTAAAATTTTTGTCCGTCTGTCTGTCCGTATAACCGTTATAGAAACAAAAACTACTCGACGGATTTAAACGAAACTTGGTACAATTATTTTACATATTCCTGAGCAGAGCAGTAAAAGTAGAGTTAAAGCTACACATAAATCATATTGTACGAAAGAAATGTTCTCCTTATTATATAAAAAATATCTCCCGACATCATAAATGTATATCTTTTATGGTTGACTCACAATAACACGTGTAACTTCCGATAGCTTAGGAGTTCGAAGCTTTCTGATTATATTTGTCTATAACACTCTCAGTCCGTTTCAACTCAATTTTTATTTTCATGCATCAGTGCCACCTAAAAAATCTTTATCTCGAAAATCGAGCAAAGCTAAGAAAATGAGAAATAAGAGTTCTCAAGAATCGTTAGAGGTAAGAGGCTTACTATAGGCCGAAAACAACATGTGTTATGCCGAGAACCTGAAACCGCTTCACAACGAGAATTGCGGCTCACAGCTGACCGCGAACGGCATGTACTATCCCGTGAGACCGAAACCTTCACTAGGGTATAATGTCTCACAGCTGATCACGGCCGTCGTATTTTATCTCGAGAATCTGAAACTTTTACTCAATATGAAGACCGTTTGACAAATGATAGGGTGCACCATAATATTATTCGATCTCTTGAAGATGAACATGAGCATTGAGCATAAGCAATGACTAGAGTAAGGACGCGAATATTACAATTAATTGAGACAAAAACGATTAATAAGTTTGTTTAATGAAAGATTAAGAATTGAAACTATTCGGTCTCTGGAAACGGACGAATAGCGAGAGGCCCCTCTTACTGCAGACAGATTTCGACATAGTCTTAATGACTTAGATTAGAGGTAAACATAGAAGATCAATCTACGAATTCGGTGGTGGGGTCCGACAAATATAAAAGTGGGTTTGCTTATAACCTCACAATTGATTACAGATCATCTTCTGTATAGGCGATATTAACGTAGTATGTTATTTTTGTAATGCTTTAAAGTGGAGTAAGGACAATTTTAGAACATGTTTCATCAGGTTAATTCGTATGTATGCAGTTTTAAATCGACATTAGAAGCTTTTCCTCAAGATGGTGAATGGTGATATTAATATAAAATTGTTATAAATGCCGATAGACGGACGTCTATCGGCACTCAGGAACTTCCTGGGCGTGTTATAACGCCCAGGCCACAGTATTACAATTTTTTCTACAGCAGGGCGACGAATGTATTTTCGCATAGCAACGGAGGGGAACTCGCGGGGGGTCAAGTGACGCGGGCCACGTACCATTAACATGCTTAGTTTGTGGTACCGAGCGCGAAAGAAAGTCATCGTGTTTTTGTTTTGTTACTATGTAAACCAGTAGTCCCCAAACTTATTTTTCTCGTGGACCACATTCAAAATTTTACTGGTTTCGGTGGACCCCCTGCTGCTACATTTCTACCACATTCTTAAAGTCGCCAAAAAATAAAAATTGTGTCACTTCTGAGTTCTGTCTCTATATTCCGATAGGTAAAATAAAAACGAAAAATGGTACATTTTGTATTCGTATTTATAATTAAGTATTCGTTTGGACAAGTAACAGTCGCTTGCCTTATTAAAATATATTATCTGCTTAGTTAGGTACCTACTTAAAACAATGTAGGTAGGCCCTTATAAAAACTATGCTTACATTTTTGCTCTTTAGTATCAAAAGCAGATAAATTTTCGTGGACCCCCATTTTTGTTCACGCCTACGTAGACCCCCAGCAAGTCTCCCGTGGACCCCTGGGGGTCCACCTGGACCACTTTGGGAATCACTGATGTAAACTAACGTAATTTAATACTTAGGTACAATATATGTATTCTATAACGGTGCGCTCAAACTGTTAATCTACATTTAATTTAGATTATTATTTGAAATACTAAGTAATGTAGAATTTAAATCACATTCATTCATGTTTTCCTCAGATTTTCGATTTCCTCCGATTTTAAGATTTTCTTATCAGTGTTCAATTTTAATTTAGTTAAATTTTATAAGAGACAATTAAGAACATTCAAAAATAAAGTGTCACGTATTTTTTTAAACGACGAATGACGAAAAACGACGTAATCGCGGACGAAGTCGCGGGCAACAGCTAGTTGTCAAATAAATATAAACAAGTTGGAATGTGGCTGTGTAGTGCTTAAACTTAAATAGACTATTTACTTTGTTAAGTACATGTTTACTCACTATGTCCATTGCATGAATGTGTAATAATGTGTTGATTAAACATGTTCGTATCGAAAAATATAATATAATTACCATTTGAGTTCTACTAAAAATATTGTGTATGTACAGGTTTAATAATTTACGTTGTTCTCAACATAAGAGTAAAATATAGGTACTTATTGGAGCTCCTGACGGAATCGAAACTTTAAAATTTTATTATAACCCATTGACCACCGAGCGCCCCGATCGGGGCGCGACACAATAGATTATCTATTGTGTCTGTGATTCCGGGGACTGATGGAATAATTTAGATGCAAATTAGTAATAGTATTAAGTCTTCATTATATATATTTAGAAGAAATATACTTTTTTTAGATGTGAATGCGTTTTATTATTGGATAATTCTTACGTACCTACGTAGTTGAGACTTTAAAATTAAGTACTTGGTAAATCACTTACGTTCGTACGGTAGCTTCTAATCTAGGGTCTATAATACTGCTACCTGTAATATCCATACGAAGAAGTTGTTACATAGTGATATCAGTCATTACATCAACACATACGAAGGGCTGCTAATCTAAATTTTACGATAACATTGTCGTGATCGTCATAAAGCAGTCGTAAACTGTTTGGTTGGCGGTACGTCATGTTTATGACGTCAATAAAAAGCCCCTATCTAAACCTTTCAGGTGATTAAGTGTTAATGCGAAATGAACGCTATGGTGAGGCAATAAAGTTGACTTTTTATTGCGATGCCATGGAGATTCAGTGTGACTTCAAACTAGCGGCATTCTTTATTAATAGCTCGATCGTTTGGTTTGTTTGTGTGGATGTCATGGAATTTCCTACATATAGGTAAATCTGGGCTTAATGTCGATTGATGGTGAATGGAAAAGCTGCAGGATTGATCTATAAATTTTAAGCTAGAAATTTCAATTTTCAGCACTTTAAATATGCTTAATTTTTATACTGCCACTAACGGGTAATTAATACTAATATTATATAGCTGAAGAGTTTGTTTATTTGTTTGTATGAACGCGCTAATCTCAGGTACTACTGGTCCGTTTTGAAAAATTATTTCGGTGTTATATATCATCACCCTAAGCCCAACAGGAGCGGAGCAATACGGGTGAAACCGCGAGGCACAGCTAGTTTTTAATATACCTTTTTAATATACTCATTATTAGCAGGGTCTTTGCACAACAAAGTTAGTGTAATAAACTAGAACTTACATAAAACATCCTACAAGGTTAGTGTTAAACTAGTACTGACATAAAAACATTCGAAACATAACTATCTTAGTTCTCTTGTACATCCAACACATTAGGTCCAGTAAAATTATACAAGTGGCCGTGTTTATTTAATTTTATTTGGCTCAGAAACTGTTTCTAAGAGATATACAGTTTTAACCGTGTTCCCTTGAGAGAGATCGCTGTCAGCAAATTTAAATATTTACTGTAATGTTTACAACCTTGCAGTAATGGACAATTTGTATCTCACTAACTTCAAACTGCGACTTCTGTCATATTATATTATACTCAGATAAAGAGCTTGTGCTATTCCAGACTTTGGTCTATCTCGATGCCAAAGTTCATTCGGAATCGGTCAATTTTTTTTCATTAGAATGTAATAAAGGTCCTCACAATCCTTTGCGATTAAAATCGGAAAGAGATTAATTTTGTTACAACGTGATATTCATCCAGGTTTGAATTAGATAAATGCAGTATCAAATTGAGGTTGTTGTTACGTTTTTCTTTTCTTTCTTTCTCTATATACTTACTTACTTAATAAAATCTACAATGAACTGGTTGAGTATCTTCCTCTTAAAAAATTGCGCATTCCTCCCTCATTCTTGCTCGAACAACTCAAAATATTTAATACAGAAATATTCCAAAAACGCTGCCATTATTTCAGATTAATGATTTGTCAAAGTTTTCCTGCGTTTAAAGAATCCGCTCGGCGTCAAACGTTGAAAGTAACTTTGCCATTAAAATTTTTCCTCTTTCCTTGAATTCGTTAAATGCTCGTTTATTTTCTAATCTAACAAATTATTTTCAATTAGGGAAGTGGGATTGAATGCGAAATATGATAGATTTACTTTGAAGATTGATTGCTTTTTGTTAATTCTTTGATTGTAACTTATTGTTGTTCGGGAAAGTGGTTTAATGGGTAACTTAAAGGGTGTGTTTGATGTTTTCTTTTATAAAAATGTGTATTTGATTTTGATTTATTGATGTTTATAAATCACATTATAGTATTTTGTAGTGTTTGCAGATTTTGGGCGAGTATTATACATTTAGAAATTGTGCAAAACGTCGGGAAAATAATCTATACTAATATTATAAAGCTGAAGAGTTTTTTTGTTTGTTTGAAGGCGCTAATCTCGGAAACTACTGGTCCGATTTGAAAAATTCTTTCGGTGTTAGATAGCCCATTTATTGAGGAAGGCTATAAGCTATATATCATAACGATAAGATCAACAGGAGCAGAGCAATGCGGCTAAAACCGCGGAGCACAGCTAGTAATAATATGTATGTGATATACCCACTTATCATACCTAGCTTGCTATATGCCTCTGCTTGCCTATAATAGACCTCTATACAATTAATAGCTATACTTTCGTAAAATAGGTTGTTTTTTTTTTGTGGGAGAGTAATGCTATGTGATGTGTGATATGTCATCAGACTTGCTAGACAACATTGCGGAAAGCCGGTTGAAACCACACGTCGTGGGCATAGATGTAAATCAAGTGTATATTATGGAGATATATGTAGAAACATGTATGTGTGTGCGTAAGTAAACTATTAGCGCATTGAAAATTTCCCTTAAAATTTTTATTCACACAAAAAAGTAGCGACCTTAGTTGATTAATCTCTAAAGTTAAAACTAGCTACAAAAAATTATAAAATTGCTTTTATGATATAAATTCAGTAGTTGCGTACAAACACATATATATATTATATCTAAAATATTAAAATCTATAGATACTAATCTCGGAATATTTAAATTTATTCAATTGAACTTGCAATTAATAGTAGAACAATTATATTCGAGTGGTTTCAAGTGAAATAAAGGCTGAGTTCGTTAAATTTATCGTTAAACCTTCCGTTATATAACGAGAAGACAAACACATGAACAAGCAAACTCGAATGGTTTAGAGGTGCTGACAGCGCTATATAAGTTGTGGGAAGCGGCGGTAATGATCTCTCTATATAAATATCGTATAGAGTTTTGGAACATGTTCTGAACATTTGAACTATTTTATATTGATGTCTTCTTGCTCTTTTGTTTGTTACTATGATAACATATTTATAATACATTAAAGTACGAAAATTGAAATACATGATAACATTATAAAGTTTAGCAGTGGCTTGAATAAAGATAAATAAAGCAAACATGTTCTGAATATCGTTTTTCTGATATAAAAACCTTCAAGGACAGCAAAAATACAGCGTTTTCTACGGACTTGGAGTCCGTCCGTTTACGTTACAAGATTAATGTAGAGAGACATACTTTTGCTACAACAGCGTGTAAAGACATGTAAAAATATAAGTTTTAAAACCAAATATGAATTCCAGTACACTTGTGTTATGTAAATAAAAAACGAAGCATTATACCAAATATAACGAGTACATTTTATAGAACAACTAGATTCATAATTATTAGTAATTTACTAGTACCTAAGTAAAAAACTAGTCTGTTATTTTTCACAGAAATACATCAATTCTATGTATTTTAAAATGTTTATTCCGATAATCATGAAGTATGCTTAAAATAAAACACAAGTAACATTGTCAAAGAAAACAGTCGCTCCTAACTTAACCCACAACTTATGTTATTTTAACTAAGCAAGTTAGGCTTTCGTTTGATTTGTTAGCGCCCTTTCGTTCGACTCCCGATTGAGGTAATTCCGATCCCTTTGCACAGGATTGCTTGCTTGCAAGTGTAGCCGGGTTTTGCTTGGCTTTTTCTTTGTAAAGGTTTTCGTTAACGAGGTGACTTTTAATATTGTGTGTATTTCTTTTTTTTTTGTTGTGTGACTGATTTTGTATTATTTTTAGTATGTACGCAGAAAAAGAGCAAATGTTATTTAATAGAAATATGCAGGTATTACAAAATAGATTAAAACTTATAAATATATCAATGTATGTAATTGGTGTTAAACTGCTTTGATTATTATTTCGTAAATAAATAATACTCATATTTAGTTAACAATTATTGTTAGAATTATTTACCGAGTAACTAACGTATCTAATAATTTATTTTTTTGCCTACACGGACGAAGCCACGACAAGCAACTAGTCTTAGAAACACAAGTTAAACTCACATTTTTTGCGTTTAAAATAATAATTAATAACATTATAATGAATTACTCAGCCAATAATAGTGCGATGAAATGCAAATCTATTGAAACCTGAACTAATCCGAGGTTAAGCTATTGCGTGCTTTAATCATACTTTAATTTAAATTATAACGCTTTAACGCATAATCCTGTTTCAGATTTATTGGTTTATCGTTTTGATACAGGTAGCATTGTTATCAATGATTTTGGATGATAATAACACATTCTATTAATAATACTATACTGTATTACTTATATTATTATCATTGTAATGATTTTATTTCAGTTATGAATATTGATAACACACACACAACACACACTACACAAACACATTACACACACACACTCATACACTCCACACTTAACTATTAATATTTAGTTATAAACAGTTTAGTTTTTTCATGTAGATAACCTATTTGCGGGTCCTCCTGACATAGGTTGTAGCTTACACTTACTTAGGAGGGCCCTCCTACTCTATATTGTGTAAAATTTAGAAACGAAATAATTTTTTTAACTAGCTTTCCGCCCGCGGCTTCGCCCGCGTTTCAAAGAAAACTCGCATAGTTCCCGTTCCCGTGGGATTTCCGGGATAAAACCTATCCTATGTGTTAATCCAAGTTACCCTCTATTTGTGTGCTAAATTTCATTGTAATCGGTTCAGTAGTATTTGCGTGAAAGAGTAACAAACATACAAATACACATCCATCCATTCTCACAAACTTTCGCATGTACATATATAATATTAGTAGGATAGGATGGAACGGAAGTCAATATACCCATTGGGATGTGGATATAACATAACATTTTCAATCTAGTCATTCCTAAAATAGTAATATTCTTGTCGGTAACTAACATTATATTACAGGATTTTAGTGCCAATAAATTCATATCATCGGTAATTTGGCTGAAATTTATTAATTTGATCAAAATTTTCATTATAACGTAACATTTCCTTTTCAATACACCCGCACATCATAGGTGATTAATTTCAACAATTACGTATGCGAATTAGACCTTTATTATGTATGTGTTAAATGCTAAATTCGCGTGATGTGATTAGTTATAACAAACCCGCTGCGGGTTTGGTTATTCGCATCATTTGAAGCCATCCTATTTTCGATAATGCCCGCTAAATTTGACTAATGTTGTATAGATATTTTTGATTTGAATAGCAGAAATTGTCTATTCAATAATAATATTCTATTTTACCATAATTAATAATTATAATGATGCGATTGCATTAAATTCAAGATTTTGTTTTTAATATAAATAAAAAAAGTTTGAAATATATGTATAAATACACAAAGTAAGTTAAGAAATTAATAGCTTACGTCCACAAAACAGAGACAAAGTCACAAACATAAACTAGTATACAAAGCTTTCAATAACATATTTCATGTAATAAATAGTATTTAAGTACCAATACGAAATTAATTGTAATCACGTGAAATATGACAACCGACCGCGAAAGATAAATGGAACCGCGACAAACATTACCGTACCGACTTTCCAAATGGGTATCTCCAATCAATAATATGAGTAAGTGACTGACCGACTGACTGACGGACAACGCACAGATGAAACTACTGTACGTATATCCTCCTAATCGTTATCCTCATCCCAAAAACAAAGGACAATGTAATTTGATATTTTGGTTTTATGGCATTCAAATGCTTTCTTTATAAATATTATTATTTAAAGAATAGAATATATTCGATCACGAGGGTGGGATTCGAACCCGCGTCTATCGTCATTCTGGGGCGGACGCCTGACCAATTCGGCCACCCGTGATCCCGCAAGACCAATCGAATTTATTGTACTCTTTCAGTTTTATGTGTCAACGGACATTTGTCAATTCGTATCATTTTCAATCTAATCATCAATCAATTTAATTAAATTTGGAGCCCTTATAAGAACTAGTTTATTTTTTCATGGTATTTGTCTCGCTAGACTAGCCTAGAAGTCCCGGATCGTAACCCACATAAAATATTATAAACATCAGTAGTGATTGTCCCTGTGGCCAGTCAGTCAGAAATACATTATCATAATGCCTCTGGACAATTTCCTAACTAACTGGATTAAAACTCGACAATAATGATACTAAATTCGTCCCTTTTCCTAATAGAAAAGTAATTATAAAGGTCGAAGTGAAATAAATTGATGTTTAAAACCATTTAAAACGTTTCAATCAACTTAAATTCAATTATCCGGTACGTTTCCGGGCCAATGCGACGTTTTGACCGGGATATAATTAGAGTTTTGTTACGATGTCTCTTATCTTAAGTTATAGCTCCTGGGTGTTATGTACGCCTGGTACAAATATGCGACCAGTCTGTATTTTTATGTACACTAATATAATCCTTATTTATTTTACACATACTTAGTATTGATTAATTTTTTGTTGATTTACCTATATATTATGTACACTAATATAATCTTTAATTACTTTAAATTAAGGAATCATTTAATTTTTGTATGTAAGTATTTGATCCGCGAATTAATTAGAGTTTTACTGTAATGTCTCTTATCTTAAGTTATAGCTCTTGGGTGTTATGTACGCCTGGTACAATGCCTCCGATTACATGTACATTGTACATATTATTTTTATTTGCATATTAAAAAAGGAAAATTTGATTTTTGTATATATCTGTAATGAATAAATTCAAATTTATTTTAGCTACAACAATCCAGAAAAAGGCAAGTATATTTTTTAGTTATTATTTAGTAGTGTTCGCCTTTTATAATACTAATTTTGAATTGATGGATGGATATCTCTTATATTTATAAATAAGGAAAAGTCTTGCTCTACCATAAAAAAAATTAATTTCCACACAAAAACCATTTTATCATAAATACGCCGTGAAACAAAGTTAAATTGACACAATTTCTAAGAAAAAGTAATATTTTATTATGGACTAAGGTGGGTACATGTAAAAGTAGTATGCAGAATGTGTCAAGACTCAAGCTGTATACAACTATAAAAGAAAAGATAAAACCCTATATAATATACCCGCATATCTTTCATAATTGTGACTATAATAAGCTCTTATTTCTAAATAATAGATAAAAATTAAAAAGTAACTTGAAAAACAAAAGGCGTAATTAGAATAACGCATAAATAATTATTTTTTTACTAAAAACTCAATTCACATACGTAGCATTGTCCTACTTCGAACGCTACTAAACAAAATTAAAGCACATGAAATATTACCTTACTACGTACGAAATAAAGTTCAATCTTATTTATTACATTATAGTACCGTGGAAATTAATACACATTTTCTTGTAAACACCGAATAATATTTTTGAATTTTATTATCTGGGTACTATGGTTTATTTTTAAATAACAGCCAGAGATTTGTTCTATTTTAATTTTTAATAAATGTTCAAAGGAATTTTTCTCTGAACAACATTGAAATAAAGAACATTTTTGTTTCAACATTCATTTCATTGAGGCCGATCCATCACAGCAGTTGTTGATGTAACTTGAACTGTATTTCGTTGCAAAAGGGTACATTTTTCTTTGCATCTCCCTCGTAATTTATCAAATGGGATAGAATCTGTCGTTGCGAGATATTCTGATATCTTTCTTCAAAGGTGATATTCTTCCTTAATATAAAATAATGTATTATTTTCTATGTAAGATCGTGACAAGCGATCCAGTGTTTGTAAAGTAGTATTTATATTATCTTTTTTTTTTTGTATAGAACAAAAAATCGATGGAGAAGCCACCGAAAAATGATACAAAAATCTTTCCATCAGATAATATAAAACAGAAAACGGTAGCAATATCGATGAAAAGTTTTAGTAAGCATTAGAATAATAACTATTTCACATATTTATATGTTAAATAAAATTATAACGGAAATCCCACAATATCTTAATCCGCCGCTAATGTTCTAAAAATAATTTGATGAAAGTTTCCAAATGCGATACTTATATCGGCCAAAAAACTTAACTTTACTTCACATCAACTCAAATCAAAATTCGATCTTACCACGAGACGATTAGGTTTAATTCCCAATAAAAAAGCGATTCAGCTATCAAAACCAAGGTGTAATCGAAATTGAATTTTATTTTTATTCAATTAAAGTACATTTTTGAATGGAAATGGAAAAAATGAAACACGTCGAATTTCGAGCCAATTAAGTGTTTGTAATAGACGCGAACACGCGAAAATTCAATTCGAATTTTTCAAAACAATAGCAGCATTGAAAATAGGACTGTACATCTATGTGTTAGAATTCAAATTTGCACGTTAAAATGTTTGCGGCGTCTTATTTTTGTCGGCTCTAGTGAACCTTTATTAACACCATAGTAAAACTTTGTAGGTTAGGTTAGCTATTGCTATAAAACCTAATTATAAACGTGAAAAAATAGGTTTTATCGTCCACCATTATGATAGCATGTTAGTGAACTTAGCAGATAATTTTTAGCAGATCAAAAAATAAATGTGAGTTCTTATCGCGTGCAGTTGAGTTCTACAGTTCCTGATACTTTTAAGAAATAGTTCTGGCGTTTTTACCTTAAAAAACGACATTTGAAAAAATAATCTGCCAACTTCCCGTAGCAGATCATTTTAAATAGATCAAAAAAAAATGTGAGTTCTTATCGCGTGCAGTTGAGTTCTACAGTTCCTGATACTTTTTAGAAATACTCGCGTAAAATGAAACACTAGAAAATTTATTTATGTCATATTTCATCACGCCGTAGCACCATGCCGTAGCATCATGCCGTAGCATCACGCCGTAGCATCACGCCCTATTATCATGCCGTAGCATCATGCCGTAGCTTCATGCCGTAGCATCATGCCGTAGCATCATGCCGTAGCATCATGCCGTAGCATCATGCCGTAGCATCATGCCGTAGCATCGCGCCGTAGCATTACGCCGTAGCATCACGCCGTAGCATCACGCCGTAGCATCATGCCGTAGCATCACGCCGTAGCATCATGCCGTAGCATCACACCGTAGCATCACACCGTAGCATCACACCGTAGCATCACGCCGTAGCATCACGCCGTAACACATGCCGTAGCATTACACCGTAGCATCACGCCGTAGCATCACAGCGTAGCATCACGCCGTAGCATCACGTCGTAGCATCACGTCGTAGCATCACGTCGTAGCATTACGTCTTAGCATCACGTTAAGCCGGGTCCAGGTCGGGTTTTTTCAAATGTCGTTTGTTAAGGTAAAAACGCCAGAACTATTTCTAAAAAGTATCAGGAACTGT
>CAJQZN010041784.1:44805-137920 GCA_907164685.1 Colias eurytheme | reverse complement strand
GAACTGTAGAACTCAACTGCACGCGATAAGAACTCACATTTTTTTTTGATCTGCTAAAAATGATCTGCTAAGTTCACTAACATTATGATAGCAACATTGGAATTCTACTTACATTCTAAAAATACCTATATTCTTTGCAGTTAAAACTCTATATCAGTATTATTCCATTACATATTAACTCAATGTATTATTCACATTATTATAAAAACTGTCTATTACAAAAAGTACTACATTTTTTTCATATAGAATAAAGATAAGCATAGATTTATTATTGTAAAAAGCATTTAATCAATTGCTTACAATTTGTAAACCCTTCAAAGAATAAAATAAAACAAATTATACAGTCTCTCCAAATTTCCAATCTTCTAGAACATTATCTTTGCATAACAATTGAAACACCCAATCAAAAAAGGGCCAATTAAAAACGGCGCACATAGTGAAGTAATTAAAAAGATAAATTGCTGTAAGACAGGCAAGACTTTAGGGATGCTATCCATCCTTGCACCCCCGTAATATATCTCCACTACTTAGGCACCTGGTGTTTGGGACGCGCTATTATATTTTAGTAAAATAAACCGACCGTGAAATAGTGTTATAGTACCTCTGCTTTGTATCTTTGGTTGGGGTTTGCAATTTGGCTGGGTTATATATGAAAATCCTATAAAAATGTGTCTCAACGTTTCCAACATTTATTGCATCACACAGATAAATAGATATAATTTTATCATTATTTATTTACTAGCTTTTCGCATAGTTCCCGTTCCCGTGGCATTTTCGGAATCTTCTATATGTTAATCCAAGTTACCAGAGGGTAACGTGGATTAACACAATTGCCTGGCAGAAATCACTGCATAGTGATAAGGCCGCCCTTTGTGCTTTTGTTTATTGTAAACTATTATTTTATGTACCTGGTTTATTGCACAATAAAGTGTTAAATCAATAAACAATTTCATGAAAATCAGTTCATCAGTTTTTCGTGAAGGAGTAACAAAGAAACAAACATTCGCATTTGTAATATTAGTACCTAGATACGTACTGTATTCATATTCCATAATATTATATAGATTCTTAACTTGACATTACAAAACATACTTCATTCAACTTAATTGTATTAAAAATTACAGAAAATGCAATTTGCAAAGACTACTTACCTATACAACTGAAGTGGCCAATTACATATACATAAAGCATGTGCAATCACATCAGAGGCCATCGCAATCAATTAATTTACAATCAATAAGAGATCGTACGCCAAAAATAATTACGCTACTTGTATAATTACATCTCGAATTATCCAACAAAGGATCCAATTACATATATTTGAGTGTTCGGAGGTTGTTTTTAATTAATTATTTAATATCGTCTGGCTTTTGGGCGATTAAAATAGAACTCAATGTTAAAATTCTTGAGCCTTTTCGACATCTCCATTCTACAAATTCGCTGTGATACGAGAACAACGATATATTATGTAGTCAAGTTATACGTGGAAAAACTCCCTAAAATATAATTATATACATAGGAGTTGAGGTCTTAAAATTAATCCATATTTCCCTTGGTCACGGCATCACGCGTGAACGACTGGATCCATTTCGATAATTATTTATTTGTTGCATTCCTTATTGTCAGGAGGTCCACCCCGGCTTCGCCCGTGGCCCATAGTACATGTTAACGTTTTCTCTCCATAAGAACCATCGTCGTACTTCAAGGAATATAATAAAAAAAAAATAACGAAATCGGTTCAACCGTTCTCGAGTTATGCGCTTACCAACACATTTTGGGATTCATTTTTATACTTTAAGATTCTTTCCATAGAATCGGCCACTTTTCTTTATACAAAATATGTATAAAGCAGTAACATAACGCCATAAGCAAGAGGAAGTCTCGACGCTTAACCCAATATTCGACATTTCCGCATCCACCGTACATTTTATTTGTATATCTTTTCATACGTATCAAGATATTATGCTTTTAGTATATTCGTAACGAAAAGATAGATATTCGACTCTATATCTCCACTCTCCGTTTTTATTTAATTTTAAAGAAATAAATTTTTATACAAAAGATAGGGTAATGTTTATAAATTTATAGGTAATGTTTGATTCTTGAACATGCCGTTTTTCTTTCAAAAACTATAACAGCAGAGCTGATGTAGGCATACATATAAAAATTCGATTTATTTTTGCATACACGTGTAAACCCTTGACGTTTTATTCAACAACTATAGAATTTAGCAAGTTGATATTTTTTAAATTTTCCCGGAAATACTTCAAAATATTCGACATTATTTTGCTTTCTGCTCTCAAAATTTACCTTGAGAAAACTGTTTCTCAGAAATTCTGAACATCTATTGAACTCAAATTCAAACTAATATAATTTATTCATAGACTCGAGTACATGCTTATAAATAGTCATATTTATTTTTTCTAGGAATATTACCCGTTTATTTGTCTCTTTACCTTTGCCCGTTTACTTTTTTTCAAACAAAAAGTTAAAACTCACATCTCAAAACATTCGGACATAATAATCATATTTTTATACATAAATTTGATATCAGGTATTAGAGGTAGCTTATAAATTATAATGCTAATGCGGACCATAATTTATATCTCTTTGCTAAATTAAATATTGTACTAAGCTGATTTTGAGTGAAGGCACAAACTTCCATTCATCTATCCTCATATTATACTAATGTTTCTAATGTTAACGGGATAGAAAATATGACCAGTTACTTCAACTACTTACTTACTTAATTTTCTTAACTTGTCCTTTAAGTTTCGTCAAATCGAAAAATCTCTTTCAATTCATCCACGTCACTAGCAACAATTTGCGATTCTTCCTTTCTATTATTTAACGAATCCAGTACAATTCAATTATTTACCGAATCAAGTACATTTCTACTTAGTGGACGTCAAAATCCCAAAGCACCCTGAATTTACAGACCTCCATAAACCATAAAGAGTGATTTGTGGCAGCCGAGCGTGTAAATCAAACCCACACCTGAGCGATAGTAAACCGTTGGACAGTTTTTGTATTAGTTACTGATTTATTGGCTTCGCTTTCCAAGATCCGGAGACTTTTGACGGAGGTTGCAATTATAAGTTTGGTATGCTGATCGATTTTGAATTTGATTTGAAGAATGGAATGGGAATCTGAGTTTTTGAAGCGAAACTTCGTTGCGCGTTGAGAGTAAAATTTCAAGGTCACGTCATGGCAATACCATCAGGGAAGGCGTCGGTTGTATCTTTGAATCTTGGCAAAGAAGTTTCACTTCTACACGTGTGCTCGGCACATAGGCTCTTTTTTAAGGAAAATGTGCACAGGTGTGTGATGAATGGTTGAGTAATTAAAGAAAAGGAAAAGGGAAAACAGTAAAGGTGATTTATTTCGAGGTGCAATAATGGGAAGTAAAAGTCAGAAACCTAAAAGAAAAGCACTTATACGCGAAACAAAATTCAAATAGATACGTAGATCATTCCTCACAACATTAACTGTAGAGGATATATTTCGTTTTACTCACATAAAATGCTTTTTACTCCTTACACATAAAAAGACAGATACACTCGCATGCAAATCTAAACAAAAACCGTATCAACGACCCACAAACAGGCCAGACCTTAACATTTAATTGAACAAACAGATAAACCTTTACAAAGCACAACAGAACATAAAATTGTCATTCAAAGGGTGGCATCACGAATAATTGTTGTAGCCGGGCAGTCGCAAAAATGTGAAGATAACAAAATGGTGATAACGCTTTTTAGCGCGACAGTACAGTTTAATGTTCCATGCTTCAATGATTTGCGTTTTTAATTTTAATGATAAACTGGTTATGGTTGTTTGTTTTTGAAACGGAATGTAGTTTTTTATAGACTACCTAATAATAAGCGAGGGCGAAGTTTTAGTATATTAAATACGACTAAAAAAAGTAGTCAAAGTTTACTAAAACGAAAAGTTTTATGAATTTTGTATTGTAATATGGCTGAAGCTACGGAAAATCAGCATTGACTTATAGAAAGGCTAATTAATGCCTTTTTCATTAAGTATGCCTTTTTCAGTACTGCACAATGCACAGTATTATTGGTCTTATAATTTACTGTCATGTTCACTTTTTCTTAGTTGATTTACTTATGTAATATGACTTTCTCTGTAATATTAAACTGGTTTGTTATGTATTTAATATTTATTTATTTATTTATTTATTTCACCTTACCACCACCAATATAATATTACAAAGTAACAATTTTAGTCTTTGAAATCACAGTATTATCAACATAGATTCGTAGGTATAAAAGGCACGAGATAAACTTTGTGACATACAAAATATGCTTGTTCTTAGAGTATAAATACTGAAATTACATTCAAAAAAAATGCCATAAATCAATTAAATGCTTAACTCATACATAAATTAACTAAATACACTCTACTATAAAATTCTAAAAACTATCCACAACAATTTATTATTTAGTATATTTAGTTTATTTATATTATTTATGAGCGTGTATGAATATAATATATTCAAATGATCATGTTAGTATGGCACATTAATATTACAGTACTATCCGCTGAAGCTGTCATTATTTATTCATGTCCTCTACACTACAGTTGCTCCAAAGGTATATTTCTTAAACATAAAGGCATTTATAGTATAAACTGTACTTTTTTTTATTTATTACCAGAATCAGGTGTCAAAATTTGACCTTATTGGTATAAAGCTTCTCACCCGCGGCCGCGACAATATACAGATACAACCAGTAGGGAATACAACCAGTAGGGAAACTTCATAGAACACGTTCGAAATGGCACACGCACACAATAATCGTTTTACGAGAATCGTCAGGATATTTGCCTATATTTAAAATGAACAAGAATTTATAGTGCCGAAGTCGATGATTTTCTTTCCAATTGTTATTTCCATGAAAACTCTTATCTCAAGAAATTAATTGTGTTCATGAAAAGAGAGAGTAATTAATGGGATTAATGCAGATAAACCCGCGGGCAAAAAGCAAGTGTCCAAATGACATGTAACTGTATGCACGTAGGTAGGAGATAGCAGTGCATTATGTTACGAGCGCGAATATTTCGGGCCAATGACAACGGATGTGGTTGAAGCTGAATAGGGCTTATATATATATTATTTGTATAAATACAACATGTATCTATTTGTCGTTGCTTAAACTGCAGTTAATACAAAATAACATGAAATACTTTCCCGATCAAAGTTAATCCTCAAAATCTGTGAATGACTGTAAAAATGTTATTGAATTCCGACAATTATTTTTGACAATATTGTTTTCACATTGCTCTACATCTAACATTTTTTTTCTGTGTATAATTATTTAGATTAAATATTAAATTCAATCCAATTCTGAAGTAATGCTGTATGTACCTATAATTAGTAGCCAATTTAGATTAAGACTTTATGTACGATTATTTATATAATGTTACAAATTGAGTTACTGTTGGTGCATCATAAATAAATAAATAAATAAATAAATAAATTATTTTTTTCAAATATTTTGAGGTAATTATTATTATTAGTACCTAGTATTTCCATACTTTTTCACCAGGAATTGAATTTTATTGAAACACAAACTCAAACTCAACATTTATTTTTTCAATTAGACTTCTTCTAGAAGTACTTTTGAATCGTCATTACATATTTTATAACATTTACCACCGATTCGGAAAGAAGTATCTATGGAGAAGAACCGGCAATAAAGTCCATAGTTGCCTTTTTAAAAATCTGTAATTGCCAGTCTAAATTGATAACCACTGTCCTAAAACTAATATGGGAAACTATGTATATCGAAAGCGTTTCCAAATATGTATCTATTTCTAACAAAGAACCATTTATATCAGCCGTCTTCATCAATCAAGGCCTGATTGACATACGTCTGTCTCGCTCACTCATTAGCGTTATCGCGACGGTAGATAAGGACGGATGATTTGGGTGCAAGAATTGTCTATGTGAAGGGACATTTATCTTGTCAACAAAAAGGTTTGATATGTTTTGAATGGTAATTATTTTTGTGTGATTATTAATTGGTAATTAACCTACATAATATATAAAAAGAAAATTGACTGACTGACTGATCTATCAACGCACAGGACTGAACGGGATGAAATTTTGCATGCAGATAGGCGATAGCCACTGTGACGTAGGCATCCGCCATCCACTGATAAATGATGTTCATTAATTCTACCTTCAAGGCATAAAAAAGGTACCTAATGAAAATTTATATCATGAAAATTAAATTCGACCAACAGTTAGTTTTTCCATAAAATTATGAAAATATGTTACTTTAGAAAAAGGTAAATTATTATCTCATACAAATAAATAAGGATAATAAATTAAACTGCCATCTCCTGGACTAAGAGAAAATCCGTGAGAAAATAGCAACAATTATCAAATGCAACGAAGCGGATAATTTTATGCAAACACCATGTAGCGCTTATCGCACGAGCATAAAGTTCAAATTCCAATGTTCAATTTATGTACACTTTATGCTAATGGTTATAAGATTCATTATCGCATTTCTATAATTATTGATAGTGAAATTATTATGAACTGTATTACTAACGTCATACGACTCAAAATCGCTTTACATGTTTATGGTATATCTACGATGTACACGAGACGATCTAAATGTAATTTTGAATATTATGTTCTAGAATGTCGGTAGGTATTCGAATTTTAAATACGTTTCGCTGTCAAATAAAAAATTAAAATTACATTTTTACTTTCTTTAAAACTAACCAGTTACGTTGAACTGCGTATTGTATGATGGCTTGTTGCTAATAGAGATCAGCTAAGAATAAAATTGATAATCTATTCTATTAATATTTAAAGAAAACTTGCTGTGCCCTGCAGTTTCATTCTCTTCGAACATGATACCCATTGCCTTATAGCCTTTCTCAATAAATTCTACTATTCAACACAAAATTAATAATACCTATTTTAATTCAAATAAGTAGTTCCAGAGCTTAGCGCGTTCTGTTAAATTATGAAGTTATTGTGTTATTTCCGAGTTAAGACAAACAAACAAATCGAATAACTTTATTCTATAAAGATTCATAAGATACAGCAGTCGATGTTTGAGTATATCTACAGGGTGTCCCGCTATTGGTATACTAAGCGCGAAGGAACTTGTAGTTTTGCATACACTGATCACGTAAAAAATACTTTAAAAAAAAATTACGTCCAAAATTTTTTGCTAAATTTTTCCTGAAAATCCATGTTTTCTTCTCTAGCTTCGCGCAGCCGGCATATACCGCTTCTCTAATATGAGCATTTTATCTATGAAAACATAATCTTAAACGATAGCTCACGTGCTGGTGGCAAAGTTGGGCGGCTCGCTTGTTATGGGTGTACACGTAGAGTTTTAAGAATTCATCTATTTGAAAAAAAAATGCGTCTGGATTTTTTTAATTATTTTTTACGTACTCAGCGTATGCAAAACTATAACCTCCTTTGAGCTTAGTATACCAACAGTGGGACACCCTGTATAACTAACTGTGTCCCGCGGTTCTACCCGCAGTGCTCCGCTCCTGTTGGTCCTAGGCGTGATGATAATATAATATAGCCTATACTCTATAGCCTTCCTCGATAAATGGGCTATCTAACAACGAAAGAATTTTTCAAATCGGACCAGTAGTTCCCGAGATTAGCGCGTTCAAAAAATCAAACAAATTCTTCAGCTTTATAATATTAGTATGTATAGATTATTCAAACCACAGATATTACCATACCACAGAGCTACTATACTAGAATGTGTATAGTATGGTACAATATATTTAGGTACCTACGTTAACTACTTATCCTATAATCGCGTGAAAATATAAATTCAAATCTTATTAAATTTGAAGAGATTTGTTTAGCCTTCAACTTTTTAAGAAGTAATTTCTTATGTCCCTATAAATACCTTCTATTAAAAATCAAGTCCAATATTAAACAGTCTAATAATTATTCCATGTGCATGGGATCTTAGAATAAATTACAAAAGGGTTGTCTTGATACTAAGGTTCAATTTATCTTGCATCTGGCCGTCCAAAATTGGAATAAACATTTATCAAAGTGAGATTTAAATTTAGACTTTATGTTTTGATGATAAGGTTGCAGTTTAAATTGTTCATATTTTAGAATTACAGCCATAATGAAACTTTCTTGATACTAGAATTCCTACTCTATTCCCCGAAGACAAGACTTGGAATTGCTTGCGCGTAAATTTCAAATATTGTACGCGCATTGTATTGGGACTTTAGACTGTAGTGTCTTAGAAATAGGGTTGAAATTTGCTTGTGTGAAATTATGTAATGTTAGGAAAATTTATACATGTAATTACATGCGGCTTTGCCTGAGATTTTGGGGCTTTTGTAGTTCACAGTTTTAGTGTTTACGACATGATACGAGTTGCGTTTCAAATGTTTATATGAGATTATTTTGTATGGTGTTGTCAAATAAACATAGTGTAAGAACCTTCCATGAAATATTTTGTACTTGTCTAAATATTTTATTCTATCTTTTTCTTTGTTAGAATCCTATCATTAACGATCGAGTTTAGGAAATATATATTTTCCTTCAGTTGTCGTATTATTCTTACCTGTAACTGTTGACTGGTAACTGTTTGTACCCTGGTCACTTTTGACAGCTATCTCCTTTATAAATTACACAAGATCGGTACAGTAGTTCTAGGGGTATTGGACCGCAAAGTACTTTGGCTTTCGTCCTTTAAAATTTGAAATTAAGGAAATTAGTTGAAACTTGAAAAGTTATTGTTCCTACAACAAAACAATAATTATATTTACATTACTAGTTGTGACAGAAATATCTAACGTATTTCTATAGCTTATGTGTTAGTCTGTTACATAAGCTACATTTCTGCAAAGTACTATCAAAATTATTTCAGTGGTTTTCGCGTGAAAGAATAACAAACATACCACGTACATTCTTATAAACTTTTTCGTTTATAATGTAAGTGGGAAGAAGGATAATTCTACATTAAATTATTATCTATTTAAATTCTCCTCTCCTCAAATAATCCAGTGCCATGAATAAAACGACATTTCGTAAGCTGATAAATAATTTTAGCTAATAATCACTACATAGTATAAAACAAAGTCGCTTTTTCTGTCCCCACAGAACTATAGTCTGTCCCTATGTCCCTATGTATGCTTAAATCTTTAAAACTACGCAACGGATTTTGATGCGGTTTTTTGTAATAGATAGAGTGATGCAAAGACAAAGCCGGCGAAGCCGCGGGCGGAATACTAGTTCGAAATAATTAAAAAAAGTCATCAAGCCAGAACGAGCCAATGAAATATATACATTTTTTTAACAATATAGATAACATAATAGTGTTACCTACATTTAAGTTCATTTTAACCTGATTTATTCTTAATGCTCAAGTAACTATACAAATAAAGCAAACTGCTACAAGGGTCAAGTTAGTCTGGTCGTAACTCAATATCGAAGCCAAAGCAATGCCTGGTCAGATGGGCTCTTGCGGTTGTACTTAGCTCCTAGGTACCTACTGATTAAATTCCTATCTTATTTTATACTGAGTTTCTATGGAAATGAGGTTAATTATTGGTTTACTTATAACTTGTTATAATACATATTATAAAATGGTGTGAATTGAGAAGACGATTTTGAAGTCTATTAAGTTAATATCTACCTAGTACCTACTATAATCTAACAATTATTATAAACTAAAAAATATATTGTAAAGGTAAAGAACGTGAATTAATGAGTTTGTTGTGTTTTTCGGGGTAACTTATGGAACTACTGAATCGATTATAATAATTATTTTTAGTACCAATAGATAACCAAGCTGTAGATACTTTATATTTATTCCGGCTAGTAATGCAATACCTAAATTTGAATGTCTGTCTGTCTGTCTGCATTGATTTGGATTACTAAAATAATACATTTCCTAATTGTACGTCATATATTAATAAATATAATTTTGGATGTTATAAAGATGTTAATTTTGACAAAAAAAGGCTAATGCCAAAATTATTAAATAATATACCCATATAAATTCATTGTTTCTTTATATTTCTTATTACACCGTATGTTATCACCATGTGGTAAAAACCACTTTACATAACCAGCCAAGTGGAACGACACGACGCTCCCGTGGGAACCTGCCGTAATTATCGTGTGTCGTGTGGTGTAAATGAACGATACGATTTCTTATGTTGAGGGTGTAAGACAGTATGAAGAATGTACTTTTTTTGGCGCGTGATTATTTTGGTAACTAGCAAAACTTCACTATCTAGCCTATCTCCAGACACAAAAAATATAAGTCTCAAATATGACTAATGCAACGAAACGTGAAAAAGGAACAAACCTATAAACACTTTTTTTATAATACACTAGCTTTCCGCCGCGGCCGGCGGCTTCGCCCGCGTTGACAAAACCTAATAAATTATATACTAAAACCTTCGTCTTGAATCACTCTATACATATAGGTACATCAAAATCCATTGCGTAGTTTTAAAGATTTAAGCGTACATAGGGACATAGGGACAGAAAGCGACTTTGTTTTATACTATGTAGTGATAATAATTAGTAAAGATAAGACCAAAAGGTAAGGATTTCACATGCAATATTATTAAAAAAATGTTCCAAATTATATTCTCGCCTTGTCTGTACGCATTTTGGCTCATTGCCATAATACAATACCTAAATAATTTAAAAATATAATCACATTTTAAAATCAGATTCAAGCATTTAATTTTCAATACCATCGTTGGAATATTTTATAAATAAAATTAAATATTATAATAGTTTTTATTTCTTTAATGTTTAAACAAATAAATCGTAGCTTCTTGAATTACGCAATTAAGATAACAATAACAACTAATTAGTTAACAATAACAAAATTTAAAACACTTATGTCATATTAAATAAACAATAATCTGGTAAGATTTTCCCGGAATTAGAGAAAGCGAAGCAATCGTGACGTCATTCCAACACAAATGCTATTGGACTATAGATTGAAAATCAAACTGTAGTTTTACTGAAAACTTCTGTGTATACGGGAATGACAGAAAAAAGAACTTTACTTTTTTTCATATGCATTTATAAGCATTATTACAGATAATAACAGGTAATACAGCATTTCTCGATAAATGGGCTATCTAATACCGAAAGAATTTTTCAAATCGGACCAGTAGTTCCTGAGATTAGCGCGTTCGAACAAACAAACTCTTCAGCTTTATAATATTTAGTATAGATTACTGAATATTCTTGCCTTAGAAAAAGTACACACAAACCAACAGTCGGAGGCTAGTAAAAATAACATGATATTTGTGTTCTTTTTTACAATATTGTGTCATGGGTCTACGAAGGTATTGGTGAAATTCGATATCTTATAGATAAAGTTACAGGAAGACGTAGGTTTCTATCCTAACGTATTTTTTGTGCCTTTTTAAAAGAAAGTTCGTTTCATAAAAATATTTTTGAAGTGAAAACTTCTTTAGCGGCGTTGGGTATAAAATCTTAAACTCGCGTCAGGACACGTGGCCTGATCGATAAAGCGTAAGACGGATGTTTTTTTTTTAGCCCTTATATTCCATGTAAGACGGATACCATTCCAAAATATCAAACATGCTGAACGTTAATAATCAAGTTTTCACTTCTGCCGGCACTCCCGGAGTGCAACCCATCTTTTTTAACAGAGAAATGTATAATGATAGCGTGGTAGAGTGGTTTATTGGCATTAAAACTATTATTATAGTGATGTGAAAGTAACTATTTGTCACAGTTATGTTAGTAAGTATGCTTCTATTCCAAAAATGCTGTATAGATTTTGATAAGGGCTTTTTATATAAACATGAAACTTTAAAAGGCTTTTTATGTTACTTTTAAAGAGAAAATACAATTTATTTAGGGTGTGAAATAGGTAATGGATATAATATATGTAAGTACTTGAACATGCAAGTAAATATTTAAGGCAAGTATTATACATATTACTAGCGGCCCGCCCCGGCTTCGCCTGTGGTACATATGTTGGCCGATTCTCAGACTTACCCGATATGCACAGAAAATTTCATGAGAATCGGTCCACCCGTTTCGGAGGAGTAGGTATGCAGACTAACATTGTGACACGAGAATTTTATATATAAGATTATAAAGTATTTTCAGATAAATGTCTCTGTGTTATTTCGTATTAACTACCATTTCTAAAATCATTAGACCATGATGCCAAGATAATATAAACAACCTTTTCTAGAATTACAAAGAGTTAGCATTTACAAAGTTTTAACATTTTAATTACAAAGAGTAACTACTGGCCCGTTTGAAGAAACCGTTGAATACACCATCAACGGCAAAAGTTATATATTATGATATACCATTTTTGTTTTGATATACGTAGCTCCATAAATAAAATAATATAAACTGTGGGTAGATCGCCATTTTGTTAACACAAAACAACTGGAGTGTGTTTTACACATGAAGATATTTTTTTAAAAAAGCATATAAATTTGTAATTGTAAGAAACCGTTGGCATCATTATACAAAAACACAAAGGACCTGTGTCCGTCCGTCCGTGAATCCTTGTGGGTACGCTTACGTCCGTTGCCTTTTTACACCGGACGATATATCGTACGATATTTTAATAATAATTATGTCGCTTTGTATTAAATTACATTATTTTGTTCCTATTAAGAATGTTACGTTATGTATTATTTCGCTAAATACGAAATTTATTTTAACATTGTTGATTAATTTTCATTACAATGCAAAATATCAAAATTGTATATTTGAATAGGTAATATTGATACAATTAGTGAATACTTATAATAATTAACATTAGTGTTGTGGTGTGATTCAATGAACTATTTAGTTTTATTATTAGATGCTTATTATTATTATTAACAACGTGCCCCCGCTCCCCTACACGAGGACAAATCCTTAAGGTTTAATAGTTAGTCACATACCTATACCGTTTTTAATTTTTATTAAAATAAAAATACAAGTGTTTTCATATTATATTTTACAATATACGAGGATACTGTTGAAAGAGCAAAAAATGACCGTTATATTTAGCCGCGATCCGACACGACACAATATCGTATGCTATAAAACAGTAAGGATTGTGTAGCCGTGCGTGAATCCTGCTAGCAAGGTCACTCGAATATCACTTATCGAACTTTCTATGTACTTGCATTACTTGCTTCAATAACTTAAATTTCTTTGTATTGTTGTCTTGTTGCTGTGAAACATCTATAGGCGCATTTCTGGCGTGGCGACGAATGCCTTGCCGTACCTTCCGTGTTATAATATTACTAGCTTCCGCCCGCGGCTTCGCCCGTGTGGTGTTTTTTTTGCCTATGTTCTTTCTCAGGGTCAAAAGATTGTCTGTGCCAAATTTCATGAAAATCGGTTGAGAGGTTTAAGCGGGAAAGCGTAACAGACAGACAGACAGAGTTACTTTCGCATTTATAATATTAGTGGGGATGATGATGATGACGACGACGACGCCACGCCACCTACATAGTATATTTTAAGCAGCAATCATCTGCATCTGTTCTTTTGTGCATATTATTTTTAACATACTGAATTAACTTATTCCAAAGTATACTAAAACTATTTTGTAGAAAGACTTTTATGAACCTATTGAACTAAAAATAATACAAATTTATTTTATAATAAATGAAATAATGTGTGTACAATGTACATACTATTATAAATTAAATTAAATTAAATTAAATTTATTTATTTTCTCATCACAAATGCACAATCAACACATACATTGTTAATCTATATATCTTAACACTAACATTTGTGAGAGACTGGTGCCCGCGATAAGTATAAAATACTTGAGTTACGGGTCACCAGGCCCCCAAGCATTAACAATCACATCTATCAGATAAACAATGAACGTGAACATTAAAGGAGAAATAATAATTAATTGTGATTAAAGTTAAATGAAAAATTAATATCGAAAAATTACCAATGGATATATTATAAATTATTATAGATGAGGTGAAGAGTTATTGCGATAGCGTATGTATGATTCAGTTTCTCTACTTACCGAATTGTATGAATAGAATTTTCTGATGTTTGATTGATAAATGAATTGAAAGAGAGGTTTACAGTCATACATAATGCATGACGTAAGTAACTTATGTGTGTATATTTGTGTCGTACCTTAGAGCTCTAAACTAACTACACTTAACTACCACTAAGGTAAAATAAGTATTTGCTACATACACAAGTTGTTTTCAATTTAGTGAATAGAGTTGCGACTTACTGCTTTCAAAATTCCACCCATTCATCGTTATTTTATTTAAAACTATTATATTTAATATGAAAAGATTTTTCTTTAACTGTAAATGTATTGAAATTTTCACTGAAAAATTCATTGAGCGTTTGGTTTTTTACTGTTTACTGAGCGTCATAATTTTTACGGTAATGAAAATAAAATTTTAATTTAAAATTAATTTTATACGGAAGGCAGGGTTAAATATCAATAAAGTTAACGAAAAACTTTGTAACATAAATAATATTAAACTTGGTAATTTTTTGAGGCTGTTTTTCCTATGTAAATGTTGTTCGAAAGAATAATATAACCATCGCATATTATTAATAACAGAAGAAAGAGCAATATTATTTTTAAACGCAATATCCTTCAAGCGATATTTTTTTATTTGTTTTATTTCACCGAAATCCGTTGATCAATTTTATGGATATTAATATTATAATTGCGAAAGTTTGTATGTTTGTTATTCCTTCACGCAAAAACTGCTTGACCAATTTTCATGAAATTTAAACTAATAGAGGGACACAGGTTAGTTTTTTTATCACGAAAATCCCACGGGAACGGGAACTATGCGGGATTTTGACTATGCGGGCGAAGCTGCGGGCGAAAGCTAGTGACAAAATAACAATTTCTTTCCTTCAAATGATGAATATATAGTTGATTCACAGAAATGCGTACATGTTAGCAAATCAAGTATCCCAAAGGGCGAAGGCTGGATGTTGTACCGTGAAATTCAATATGATTATAGTCTAAGAGACTGTTGCAGATTTTGTTCAGCTATCTTATAAATGAAAAGTTCGTGTAAATAGAGGTATCCTCAATACAATATCAATATGACATATTACATGCTCACTTTATCCATTTGGTAAAGATAGTCTATATTATTGTTAAATTTAATTATATCCATTAATTTTATAAATGTGAAAGTTTGGTAGGTACCTATAATCCTACCATGATTTATGTTTGCATTGCAATCACACCAGCCCCCCTAGTCAAGTGGCATTCTGTTAGCGTAGCGTTCAATAGAATAGACTACGAATGTATGAGATTGACGTAGGCTGTAGATAAACGTATCTACAGGTTACGTCAATCTCATACATTCGTAGTCTATTCTATTGAACGCTACGCTAACAGAAATCCACTTGACTAGGGGGGCAGAACACCTGAATGAATCTTGACTAACTTTAGCCTATATTATCATTTGACACCTGGAACTGCACAGTTCTTTTATTTTATTGAAGTAACTACAGTTACTTAACTTACTACGATTAATTATATATTACTTCTACGATTAATTGTATATTTACTTCATCGACTACATTTATTTCCAACCAGATCCTACACTATAAATAAAGTGACACACCATGAGTACTTCCTTATTTCGTAACGTCATTTACGAGGTCATTGAACCATGTTGTAACACGATTATCTTCGACTCTTTTGATGTAATCCTTAAGGAATAGGCATTTTTTATTGGGACTGTATTGTTTATCATAATATATTGAAATGATGGAATCTTTTGTTCCTCTATCTGTCAGTCTGTTATGTGGCTTTATCCTTGAATGTCTTGATATTTGTATCAATGGATTAAAATAACTATTTTTCCCACAAAAAGTTTAGTAAGAATACCTTGCTTTCAATCACGTTATAATTTGTCCCAGATTCCTTAAACATCTTAATTTGGCTAGAGGGTAATGATTAAGTGTTATGGATTTTCAACACATAATCAAAAAAAGCAAATACAGATGTAAATAAGCTGGTCCAAAACAAAGGTATCCTCGCATCACGCATGGCACTCAGATTAAAAACTGATCCAGACCATCTCTGTTCCGAATTTCACATAGATCCGAGTAATACAAACATATCTATCTTTCAAATGAGTTTTCACAATATATTTATAGTTAGTAGTTACAAGTAGGATAGGATCATAGGCCAAAGACATGGGCTAGATAGATGTCGTATAAAAAAGGATAGGAATTATCTTCTGGACAGTATATGACAGGACAGGATAGCATAAGCATATAGCACACTACATAAAGTAACCATCACGTCTAGTTTACCATGTGCAACCTAAGCTCCCTCCGGCTAACAATTTTTAAACAGTGAAGTATCGTCAACCTTCAATGCTAATTAAGATGGCTGACGATTCAAAAATCCCATGAAAAAATGACGAGCGAATCCGTAAATATTCAGTCGGACTAGAGTGCACTTGGCATTCAACCGGCACCCTACCTAAGAGGCACTTATATCCCTGTCTATTATTTCAGAAGAGCCATACAATTTCAAGATGGAGGCAAAATAGAAATAAGAAAAATTGTGGGCATTTTTTTTAAGTTCGCGTTAATGACATTCCTTGAGGGCGCTCTAAAATTTTATTTCTCGATTTAATTAAGTGGGGATTAAGCGGTTATGGTTTTTACTTGCTAAGTAAGGTTGTGTTTAACTTAAATGAATGGTAAATTGTAAATGTCTGCGAAATGTCGTTGAATGTCGTGTCTTAAGTTCTGTGATGGTAAATTTCATTCAAGTTACTCATGCTGTCTAATTGGAAGATAACGAGCATCTCACTTTAAAATAAACATAAAAATAATAAAAAGGTTGATATATTGTAAAGAAGTAAGTATTCAATTGTTTTTATGTATCATTCATGATTTTACGAGTTTACGAAAGTGTGCAACAATTATTTTGCTATATTATAGGTACTTCATTTTAATAAAATACTTATTTCACTAATATTTTCAGTTTAACTATTTATAACCACTAGCTATAGTTTTATTGGCATTAGCTCGATAGGCAGAAATTCTGTTGAAACACCATACCGAAATAATCACTACCAACAAAACAAAACAAGGACTCAGTAGTTGAGTATAAAAGCCTAGACAGACAAACAGGCCAAAAAATAGCCAATAATTCCCTAATTAATTCGAAATTTCGACTTTAGTTTGAGAGTTTTTGAACAAACACTGGTGGTAATTATAAAGGCGGTTCCACACAAATAACGTTTGCTATTTTTTGTATATTGTTTGACTGCTTACTCAAATATGATAAAGAGCTTTGAATACAAATTGGTAATACAATATACATCGAAAAACTTAATTTAATACTTATATTTTAAAAGTATGTCTGTATGTATGTTTCACGCAAATACTACTGAACCGATTACATTGAAATTTGGCACACACATAGAGGGTAAATTTATACATAGGATAGTTTTATCCCACAAATTCCACAGGAACGGAAATTATGCGGGTTTTTATTTCTTACATATTTTAAAAACCATATTATTAACCACTGAAAAATTGTTGCTGTTCATTTCATATTTAGGATCTTTTTGAAATAAAAGAATTACACTGACACTAACTAAAAATATCATTTTACACGAGTTAACTGTGTCATGCATAGCGCACGGTGTGGACTCGTCAAGTGGCAGCCAATTTGAAGGGAGATGTTTACACTGCGCTTTGTATGAAGTACAAAAGCGAGGGTAGTTTGATTGTTCATCTTTTTGTTTTATTGAGATATATAACGATGGTTTATTTTGTAGGGAAGTTTGTGTTGTCTAGGTTTGTACTGGCCGATGTTTTATTATATAGATAACGTTTATATTTTGTCTATTGCTCAAGTAATAAAATGTAGGATGGAGTTTCCTTCTGACATAAGAATGTGTCAAAAAATGCCTCTTATGCCCGTTATATACGAGGCTCTAGATTTCCATGCTAGGATAGCAAGTTAGTCTAGTTCTGTTTACGTGAGGCTATATTATTTTAAGCTAGTATTTTAAGGTCTGAGGTGACCACAGGTTCAAAAATAACTGTCTATAATATGTAATAATGCCAGAAAAAACTAAAGAAGCAATAGTTATTTTGCGTAAATTGTCTTTCGAAGAGCATGTTTTCTGTGCAGATATGACTGATTGAAACTTTCTTTAATAAATATTTACTAAGAATATACTTTATATTTGTGACTTAATATTTGCAATATTATAAGTAGGTAATTGTTTACCGAAGTAGTACATAAAATAGAAAATTTCGTTAACATAGTTATAATATTCAAATACAAATCTATATATATACTAGTGGTCCGCCCCGGCTTCGCCCGTGGTACATATTTACGTTTTCTCTACATAAAAACCATCCTCGTACTTCAAGGAATATAATAAAAAAAGAATTATCGAAATCGGTTCAGCCGTTCTCGAGTTATGCGCTTACCAACACATTTTGCGATTCATTTTTATATATAAGATAAAAATGAAACCCTTTTTCCTTGGTCACGGTATCACGCGTGAACGGGTGAACCGATTTCGATAATTCTTTTTTTGTAATATTCCTTTAAGTACGAGGATGGTTCTTGTGGAAAGAAAACATAAATATTCACCACGGGCGAAGCCGGGGCGGACCGCTAGTAGCAAATAAAACCATTAACTAAAATAACATAATATTATCCCTTTGAATATTTTTCTCCGAGATACCAGGGCAGCATCAGATACGAGAAGTGTGCCGCTCGAAGCGACCTATTTTATAAGCTATTTAGCGTTTCTTGATCATACTTGAATTTTTAATATACCTCCATTTTTGTTTAAATTATCTTAAAGAGCAAGGAGAAGTTAAGATTCTTGGATTTTTCTCTACAACTTAATATAAAAAATTTCTTTTTTTATCCTAAAGTAAAGATTTGATTGTCCAATGAATAAAATAATAGAAAACACTATCGATTTTAAAATTATTTTATCATTAGAAATATTCATAGAATTAAATTAAGGTTATTTTATATACCATATCGACACGAGCGAAGTTGTGGCAAGCGGCTAGTTAAATCGAGGCAATTAGGTTTTTCTATTAATTAGACCGTATATAAAACACATTGGCGTTTGAACTTTGAATACTTTAAACTTACTTTAAATATAACATTTCAAATTCAAACGACCATAGAGTAAGCAAACAGTAGAACTGTCAAAATATTAACCGTCCACCGAGACAACATAGAGCGGTCACTACAAGCCCAAGGCGGTACCTTCATCAGAGTATCCCCTGGGGTGGTGGACCTCTGGATAACCTCTGGATAGACGTCAATTGTATAAAGGGATGTTTGTTAAACAAGTTGTCGTGAAATACAAGATTTGTTTGTAAGAAATTTGTGTTGTTATTTTAGTGACGATTTTAGATTATTAAGGTTATGGAATTAAAATACGATTGCACTATATTTACTTATCTACTACTTCATGAATATTAAGATGTTTAGAATATTTTTTAATATTCGATTTCAAAAAAAGGAGGTTATCAATTCGGCCAGTATGTGTTTTTTTATTTTTTTATGTAGGAATATGTACACCGATTACTCCGAGGTGTCTGAACCGATTTACGCGATTCTTTTTTGTGTAAGTATTTTTTGTAGTTCCAAGCGTAGGTTGTGTGTAAACTATTTTTTCAACCTAATATAAAAATAAGATTCTTATGATAGAACAAATTTTGCTGAGTCAGCATTCGTCAGTGTTTATTAGGATCAAAATTACTTACACTCAGAGGTCAGCGGGGTTTTCCATTTGCTAATTTTATATCCATTTCTGGGTCTATTATTTTACGAAAGGAAAAACACCCACGACACAAATATTCCATACAAGTAACTGTTAAATTTCACACACACACACAAATGTAAACAGGTACATGTGTTGCTGTGTGCGTGAAGCCTGTTTAATTAAATAATCGGCTTTAAAAGAACCCTACATTTAACATTATTTATTAAATGTAAAGGAAACAGGATGTTTGCTGTGAAAATCAGCTTAGAAATTAAATTTCTTTAGAAATTAATTATCTATAGCTATTATTATAATCACCGTTACTTAGATAGAAGAAGTAAATATTATTATTTACTGTATTTTCATAAATTCAGTAATAATATTATGTTTGTACATAGAAAAACATCATTTATAAAACGGTTCATTGCGCCTGATCTTGTTTAAGTATTTTTTCATATAAATATCGTTCTTTTCCAATGTTATATCTCAACTAATATTATAAAGAGGAAAGCTTTGTATTTTTGAATGTATGTAATGCTTTGCCTGTTTTACACAAAAACTACTAGACCCGTAGACCGATTTCAAATATTCTTCTACCACTAAAAAGCTATGTTTTTAATAAGTAATAGGTATATTTTCATTACAATTAAATCCGGGTGAAGCCGGGGCAAACAGCTAGTAACATATAATTGTATCATATTTCACACATACTGCAGCAAATAAAAACCTCGTATAATATAGTTTTATACGAAAGGTGAACAAGTACGAAAGATTTATTGTCCTGTTAACTCCAAAGTTTCCTAACTTTTCGCTGCTCTTGAATTTTGATGTGGAATGTAATATAACAGAAGATATCGCTGCATTTTATTTCGGTTGGAATATTTTTGTTTTGCTATTTTTGTACCTTTGAAATAAATAATTGTAACACTAGAAACGATGTAATTCACGGGCTTAGAAATGATTGAAAGCCTCCTGCGAAACTAGAGTAGATAATAATCAATAGTCTATACTAGTATTATAAAGCTGAAGAGTTTGTTTGTTTGTTTGAACTCAGTAATCTCAAGAACTGCTGTGTATTATAGCCCATTTATCGAGGAACAGAAGAAACAACAGAAGCGGAGCCACGCGGGCGGCGGGTGAGACCGCGGAGCGCAGCTATTTACTACCTACTAACTATAAGGATACACATTATAATAATATGTGTGTAAATTTTTTAATCGAACCATTTTTTTCCTTACATAGCTTTATTACAATATTATGAAAATAGTTCTTCATTTATAAATATTTAACTCAATTTTTCATAATCATCGTAATCGTTTAAAGATCCTGTATTAAAATAATGTATCTTGTATTAAGTTATTGCATAGCTTCTATCACGGGCCTTGAGCGCGGGGACCGAATCGAGAAATTCCGTAACGAAAAAACCTCACGCTCCCCACTCCGACGGACACGGAGGTGTGGCTTGAAGGCATGCTATGCAATAGCTTTAAGCGCGTCACACACGGTGAAGATTTTATCTTAAGATACTGTTATATTTTATATTACAGTATCTTAACGCATCCGGTATCAGCGTTCGGACCATCATTTTTCTTTTTGTCATTGCGTACTAAGACTCCTGTAGAACCGCCATCCTGTTACAAATGACGCGAAATCTTGTGGGTCATTTGTAACAGGATGGCGGTTCTACAGGAGTCTTAGTACGCAATGACAAAAAGAAAAATGATGGTCCGAACGCTGATACCGGATGCGTTAAGATACTGTAATATAAAATATAACAGTATCTTAAGATAAAATATTATAGTATCTTCACCGTGTGTGACGCGCTTTACCGCGGCAGTCCCCGAGTGCCACACGTCTTTTTTCATCTTAGAAACGAACTGCACACACACACAATATTTAAATATTTTTTTAATAAAAACAAACTTTACTTTCAAAATAAATAGTACAGGTGAATGTACTTAAAATAATTAATAAATAAACGTTGAAGCAAATAAAATAAATAAAATTACTATTAAAAATCAAGTGGCTGTAAAGAAATATGTTTTATCAAAAGACGAAGCTTGAGTCGATGTAATAAGAGTGCCTCACTGAAGACTACTTATATGCATTCAGTAGGTATTTACAAACATTTTTAAATATTTCATTCAAAATACTTCGAATGTAACTTAAAATGTTTATTTCTAAAGGCGATTTAGTAAGTTAACTTTTAAATGATTGCCTTATTTTGTTAAAGTTTGCGTTTATAGGATAAGGACAGTTATGAGGTTTAAGCTTGTCTGAATTAATCCATACTAATATTATAAATGCGAAAGTAACTCTGTCTGTCTGTCTGTTACTCAATCACGCCTAAACTACTGAACCAATTTGCATGAAATTTGACATAGGCTACCTTTTATTGCGAAATATGTACCACGGGCGCAGCCGGGGCGGACCTTTAGTAGAAAATAATCAAGATTTCTTATAATATTATTTGCCATATATCTTGTACTATGTATACTGTATAAGTCTTAAGACAGAGTGGGAAGTGACTTTGTTTTATACAATACTAGCTTACCGCCCGCGGCTTGGCCCGCTTTGTGTAAAACGTAATAAATTATATACTAAAACCTTCCTCTAGAATCACTTTATCTATTAAATAAAACCGGCCAAGTGCGAGTCGGGCTCGCGCACAAAGGGTTCCGTAGCAGCAAATATAATAAATTACAGTTAAATCAACCTATCTCAAAAACTATAAGAGATACTTTGATCAAACCAAAAATCGTTGAAAGAGTTAATTAGCATGCATCACCTCTATTTTTTTTAGAATTTTATACCCCGTAGTTATAAAAATAGAGGGGGGGGGACATACTTTTTACGACTTTGAGAGCTGATATCTCAAAAACCGTTCACTTTAAGAAAAATGTTTTTATCATTTTAAAAGACCTTTCCATTGATACCCCACACGGGTATGTACATCGAAAAAAAAAATTTCATCCCTCAGTTACATGTATGGGGGGCCCCACCCCCAATTCTTTTTTTTACTATTTAGTGTCATATTTTTGTAGCGGTTCATACAACACATATTCCCATCAAATTTCATCACTGTAGTACTTACAGTTTCCGAGTAAATCGGCTGTGACAGACGGACAGACGGACAGACGGACAGACGGACATGACGAAACTATAAGGGTTCCGTTTTTGCCATTTTGGCTACGGAACCCTAAAAAAACCGCATCTAAATCCGTTGCGTAATTTTAATGATTTAAGCATATACAATGACATAGGGACAGAGAAAGCGACTTTGTTTTATATACTATGTAGTGATATTTATTAACAAAAGCATGTTAAAGTGACAAGTATTTTGTACTATGCATTCTCACTAAACATCCCTAAAAATTTACGAATTTAAGCAGTCGGTTAAAAAATGTAAATTCGTCGCCTAGAGAGCGCTCTGAGCGAACGGTTACAATTTTTCTACAGAGTGTTTAATTTCTATTCGTATTCAAATCAGTACAGAAATGCAACAATTCCTCTGTTAAGATTTTTGCTTTCAATTTACATATTGTCCTTTTGTGGAGAGTTGTTATGTGGGAAAAGCTGGAATTGTAGGATATTTTTAAGCTAGGATTAGTAGCTTATTAAGTTTATTAAGTTACTAGCGGTCCGCCCCGGCTTCGCCCGTGGTACATGTTTACGTTTTCTCTACATAAGAACCATCCTCGTACTTCAGGGAATATAATAAAAAAAGATAGATAATCGAAATCGGTTCAGCCGTTCTCGAGTTATGCGCTTACCAACACATTTTGCGATTCATTTTTATATATAAGATTAGAATAGTAATTTTAAGGATGATTTTGTATAATTTGCAAGGATGTGTCGCGAGGAATGTGGTAAATAACCAATCGTATCGCTTCAAACGCTACACGCTTCAAACTTCAAACTAAATGAAGCGATTTGATTGGTTATTACACGCACATTATTGGTGGATAAGGGTGCTTTTGCACCCTTAAGGCCGGCGCCCACTGCCGGCACGGCGTGGCATGGCAGGGCAGAGGATTTTATTACTAATGAAGTTATTTTGAATCTTATTTCAATCAGTTTAGAATTCAAGTTACTTTATTTCGATGCCACGATGCCGCGACGTATCGCAGGATGCTGCAGCATGACGCGGCACGCCGCAGGATGCGGCGGCATGACGTGTCTTGCTGTTTCATTCCAAGGAATGCCGCGGCGCGCCATTGCATCCCGCGAGGCGTATGCGTCACTTTGGGGTCGAGGAATTATGATTGTTAGCTAGTTGAAATAACGTTGAAACTTATGCAGCATTAGTGGGGCTTTTAGCAGGATGCCACGGCATGCCACTGAATGCCGCGGGATCACGCAGCACGCCGCGGGATGCCACTGCACGCCGCGGGATACCATTGCACGCCGCGGGATGCTCTGCCGTGCTATGCCGTGCCGTGCCGGCAGTGGGCGCCGGCCCTTAGGCTTAAATCTGAATCTACTGTTGAACAGAGTAATATGTATTTTTAGGTTTATAGAAAACTAGGTTTCCGCCCGCGGCTTCGCCCGCGCAGTCAAAGAAAAACCCGCATAGTTCCCGTTCCCGTGGGATTTCCGTTATTGCGTCATTTTCCCGGGATAAAAAGTAGCCTATGTCCTTTCTCGGTATCAAAATATCTCCATACTAAATTTCATGAAAATTGGTTCAGTAGTTTAGGCGTGATTGAGTAACAGACAGACAGACAGAGTTACTTTCGCATTTATAATATTATAGTATGGATGAATTACATAAATATAATTGAAAATATTATTTATTAATATTTTTTTTTAATAAATAGGCCAAGTGTAAATAAATTATTTTTAATGATTGGTACAACATTATTAACGATTACTTAATTTTTTCAGGTACGTTCCAATCGAGGTTAGAACAACGATATTTTGTGAGTATGAATTTTCCGGGTGAAAGAAGAAGAAAGAAATGGAAAAAAGCCATCAAGATGACACCGGATTCTTAATTGTACCAATATCACATATTTTTAATAAATATCATATTATGACATAGGTCTTTGATTTATTTATGATCCACACCTAAAATAACTTCAGTCATGGGCAAAAAATTTATGAAAATTAGACGTTCAATTACTGACAGACATTTTCTTTTCAAATTATGTTGTGTAGAGAAGTGATTTACATTTTTTTTATAAAATCTGTTAAACTGAACTTTTTTTTTCAGCCAATACGGTCTTGAATATTTTGTGTCTCTATTTTGGGATAAAAAATATCAATTTGAATCAAATATAAGAGATTAAACCTATCCTTAGACTTAGGCCTAGTTAGCGCCTATACTAAAGTTACAATTGCGTTTCAATTAATGAACGAATACTCTATGAGTCTATATTATTAATTAAAGGCACATACATAGAAACAGATCGGTTGTTACATAGTACAGTACTCATGCTAAATAATATGTAGTATTGGCTCATGAGCGATTTCCTCCAAACAACCCAATATTTGTAACAAACATACCTACGCATAATATTATTTACATGCAGTTGAAATAAATTTGGCTAATAGACGCAGGCGAAGTCGCAGTGTAAAACTAGTATTTAATTGTTGATTATACTCAGAATATAGTAAAAGCAAATTTTATTAACGTAGAAGTATAAACTGGAGAGTTGAATGTTAATTCGGTTTATGAACTAATTTGTAGTTAGCTTTTGTTAAATTTCAAACTTGTTAGCTATTGTCATAGTTTTTACTGTAATTCTGGTGTAGGTTATAAACTGTGTGGACTAATTTTATCATTGTAATTCGTTCAGGCTTTTTAAATAAATAATAAATAAATAAATATTTCGGGACAATTTTCACACACGCCACGATCTGATCCCATACTAAGCTTTTCGCTTGTGTTACGGACACCAGGCCCAGTAGACAAAGTAACAATTACAAAACGATAACGAAGTTAGAAATCGCAAAAATGTATGGGATTGACATACGCCGCGTTAGATCACGTGGTCTATCTAATGTCAATCCCATACATTTTTGCGATTTCTAACTTCGTTATCGTTTTGTAATTGTTACTTTGTCTAAGGCCCCAGCCCCCCTAGTCAAGTGGCTTTCTGTTAGCGTAGCGTTCAATGGAATAGACTACGAATGTATGAGATTGACGTAGGCTGTAGATAAACGTATCTACAGGTTACGTCAATCTCATACATTCGTAGTCTTTTCTATTGAACGCTGCGCTAACAGAAAGCCACTTGACTAGGGGGGCTGATGGCTGATAAACATACATACATAATTTTAAATAAATACTTATATAGATAATAAACACCCAGACACAGAGCAAACATCTATGTTCATCAGTCATCACACAATTATTTAGAGTTATGCATTTACAAGCATACACTGTTAGTACACTCTATATTATCATTTCTATGTTTTAAAACAAGGTGATAATAGTTTTATTTTATATTTCCGTCGTGACGAAATATATTAAGTTATTTCAATGAATATAGAGCCTCGCTAGAGCCATGTTTAAATTTGTATATTTTATAGTTATAGTATTATTATAAAGCTGAAAAGTTTGTTTGCTTGCTTTAAACTTGCTTTAAAACTGGTCCGATTTGAAAAATTATTTCAGTGTAAGATAGCCCTAAATGGGCTGATAAAGACTATAGGCTTAATATCATCACGCTAAGACCAATAGGAGCAGAGCAATACGAGTAAAAGCGCGGGGCATAGCTAGTTAAATTTATAAATACATGAAACAGAGATAAAAAATAAGTAAGATAACAAGCTATCACTGTTTATAGTATCATATCATCAGTTTTTAAAGTCAGTCAACACGATTGTCGTTAATAAGATTAGTACATAATGCAGTTGGTGATTTACTGATAAGATGTTCATATAATTTGATTGGCCAATCTATATTGTATCAATAGCCTGTATAATGTTAACATATTGGTTATATATTGTGTTATATTTAACTAGATTTCCGCCCGCGGCTTCGCCCGCGCAGTCAAAGAAAAACCCGCATAGTTCCCGTTCCCGTGGGATTTCCGGGATTGCGTCATTTTCCCGGGATAAAAGGTAGCCTATGTTCTTTCTCGGGTATCAAAATATCTCCATACCAAATTTCATGAAAATTGGTTTAGTAGTTTAGGCGTGATTGAGTAACAGACAGACAGAGTTACTTTCGCATTTATAATATTAAGTATGGATTAGTTAATGGGTGTATAAAAATGTATGATATTTTTAACCATTTTAACCAAATTGTAAATAGAATCACACACAAACTTCAGATTATTTTTTGAACCTAATTTACTGACTCGCGTAGAGTCATTTTATTTGAATGATTTCAACACTAAAATCTACTAAAGTGTTGTAATAAAGGTATATGCCAGGTCTAATTATTATTTCGTTCTTCTTTAATCATAATTAATAAGCATTTCATCTTTTCTATTCTTCGCATCCATAAAAAATAAAACAATTTTTAAATGATTTTAAACACGACGGAGTTATCAATCCGCCTGAAAGCCTCTTATTGTTATCTTGTTCATACATATTCTAATTATTATTATTAATATACACAGTTATGTAGGCCCTACGTATGGTTTAAAAATTATAACGAAAGCTCAAAACTGCATACATTCGAAACGGAGATTCCGTAGGCTATCTGTGTTTTTTATTGGAACACATCGCGCGGACAAATTGAGTTTTGAATTCCAAATCTGTTTGGGCTCTGTGTTTGTTTGATTTCCTTTTAGATCTGTGTAATGGTTATTGTATGGGATCGAATCCCATGCCTTGAATAAAGGATGGGATTCTAGATTGATGGGGTTTTCTTTTATTGTAGTTTTGTGTTATTTGGTAAAAAAGAAGGGACAGTATTTCAATCTACACTTAATACCACTACATAACTGAACAATTTGTTTGTTTGGTTGAACGCGCTTACCTCTGGAACTACGGGTCTGATTTGTAAAATTATTTCACTGTAAGATAGCCTATTTATAAAGGAGGGCTATAATATAGGTATATCACATTATCACTTTAAGAGCAATATGAGCGGAGCAATGCAGGTAAAACCGCGGGGCATAGCTATCTATAAAACTATTAAAAGGATTATATTTTGTACTGTAGATCAGTGAAGTTGATAATTGAAGACTAAATTTAATTGAATACTATTGGATATTAACGTTGAAAGTAAAATATGTCAAGTAGTTCTTGCTATACCTAAAATATGGCAAGATATTTAAACGAACAGCATTAATTAATTAGCCTTCAATATCTTTATTTTAAAGATGGTTAAAATCTAGTTCACCTACTTCAGAGTTCAACGAAGTTATAATTAGATTTCTAGGACTTATTTTATAAATTTCATGCTAATTTAAGGAGTTTCAAGAAATCTGTCGTTATTAATGCTATACCGTCACACAATGTAGTCATTTTTTAATACAAATTAAATTTTAAATATTTATTTGCACGTATGCTATATACTTTCAGCTTATTTCTTAATATATACATTAATTGTCTGTGTGTCGAACGCATTTGACTGTCCGAACACTATTTGATGAAATTTTGCAAGAGACATAATATGCATACCTGTATGATTTATAAGAAAGTAAGTTATCCTTAGATAAAAATCAAATCATTATAAATTAAGAATTTCTAGGGACTGTGTGAGAGCAAAATTAATTAAATATTGAAAGAAAGATAAGAAATAAAGTATCGTTTATATTAAGATCAAATTTAAAATAAAATACGCTTTAGACGCAACTTACCTTAATCCATTGATGATATTCCAACATCGTGTCAAGTGTTTAACTTAAAAAGCTCAACTTAAGCTTAAAGTATTTGGGGCCGCTTAAAATTCGCAACAAATCGCGCCACTTGTGGCTTAGCGCGACTTCTGGCAACTTATACTTTGAATACAGAAATATGTGTTAATATTCCTTCGGAGTTTGACCTGAGATATATTTTGGTGAACGAAATGATAAACAAATTTTTAGGTTGTTTGTGAACTACATATTGGTACTTAAACGAAAAAATATAAATGTAGGATTGTAGATTGTTAGTGGTATTTAGATGGATTCATCTCGATAGAGAATCATCATAAATTCTGTAACATTATAATATGATGTTTTTAAATTATTATGAATTTGGGAAATGATCTAACACTATGAACTTATAATACTCGCGTTGTATCCATGTAAAAATGAACCTATATTATAATCTTGACTAATATCTATTACTAGCTGTTCCCCGCGGTTTCACCCGCATTGCTCCGCTCCTGTTGGTCTTAACGTGATGATATATTATAGCCTATATATAGCCTTCCTCGATAAATGGGCTATCTAACACCGAAAGAATTTTTCCAATCGGACTAGTAGTTCCCGTGATTAGCGCGTTCAAACAAACAAACATACTCTTCAGCTTAATAATATTAGTATAGATTGCACTTAATTTCATACAGATTATGCCATTTCGTGTAAAAAAATAATTAGAAGGTTTTGAATAATCTTATTACGGTAAGAAACAATGTAATGAACATGTTTCTTACTCAATCTACCAACACAAGAAAAGTAGAGAAAATACAAAAAATATTAAAATTGAAAATAAATATTCTAGTATTTTATGTATGTAACAAATCCAGGATACATTAGTACATCATAGAAACACGGTATAGTTTGGAAACTGCCTTGTCAGCAGCGCAAAGTTCGAGCTGAAGGGATTTGTAGTTCTGTTGTATAGAACATCCCACTTCTCGCTATTGTAATTTTAATTCGGTAAATAACTACATGTGCTATATATTTATGTATGTAAATATTCAATAGAGGCTTTTATATTTAATTGTTCAATTTAAAATCCTACTATTATAAATGCGATAGTTTGTGAGGATGTGTGTGTGTGTTTGTTACTCTTTCACGAAAATACTAAACCGATTACAATGAAATTTAGCACACATATAGAGGGTAACTTGGATTAACACATAGGATAGGTTTCATCCCGAAAATCCCACGGGAACGGGAACTATGCGGGTTTTTCTTTCAAAACGCGGGCGAAGCCGCGGGAGGAAAGCTAGTAATATGTATAGATGTAATTTACTGGATTTCTTTTAGGAAAGACGTTGAATCGTTATCATATTACGTAGATTAATATGGATCGGCTCAGAAAGCAGTTTCTATAGAGAAGAGATAAATAGTAATTTATTAAAAAGAATCAGTTCGAAGTTCTGTAGTTTTCAAATCATCATTAGGGTGCTTTTCTACCAATAATGTGCGAGGATGTGTAGCGAGGAATGTGTTTATAAATAACCAATCATATCGCTTCATTTAGTTTGAAGTTTGAAGCGTTTAGCGTTTGAAGCGATATGATTGGTTTGACAAACACATTCCTCGCTTCACATCCTCCTACATTATTGGTGGAAAAGCACTACTAAGAAAATATTTCCCGTGTTTTTCGTTGTTAATGATACCTACTCAAATATACAGGGTGTAATCGTTAAGTGTGCACAAGCGATTATTCCGTAAATATTGCAGATATTTCTCGTTTTATTTTTAAAAATTTATTATGGCCATTTTACTCATTAGGTTAAGTACTTTCGATATCAGTTTAAAGTTTTTTGATATCTGTAATAGTTACGGAATAATCGCCTGTGCACACTTAACGATTACACCCTGTATATTTCAGTAACGTAAGTATTTTTGGTAAAAAAAACACAATCCTTTTAAACCAAAGAATATCTAAAATCTATTTAAACATACTTGTTTAAATACGTTTAAGTACATAGTTCAAAAAAGTTGTATGTATCTTCATTGAAAACGTTATGAAAAAAAGTTATAAATTCTATATAATAAGGTTCATATTTTATTGCTATCTCCGCAAACTACGAACTTGCGGGTAAGTTTTATAAGTTGTGATACTTTGAACTATTAATATACTGTATTAGTTTGTAGACTTCATTTCCATAGAAAATATTATTTATGACAACAATATTTATAGCGAGTTATCTGGCGAAAGCATAATAAGGGCTTTTATAAGTTGGAAGAAAATGGTTAGAATGTTTAATGTAACGTTTTGAATATAAAACTTACTTTTCGACAATCATATTATTATATTTTTGATTATTATAATAAATGTCCATAACATTTAGGGCCGATTTTTCAATGCTTGGATAAAACTTATCCGTCCAATAAGGTATTACACGATAATATTAAAATGTCACGTAAACTGTCAAATACGGGCAATTAGAAAACGTTTTTAAAATGGTAGTTTTATACATTATTCGACGAAGAAGTTTTATCCAAGCATTGAAAAATCAACCCTTAATATAATAATTTATAATCACTTTACGATTTTAGATCTCTCTATTAAGCTACAAATAATCTGAAAATAGAAAGAGTGAATTATTACTATTTAAATGGGTAGTAATTTTCAGATATGGGAGCTTTTACTTACTATATTACCTTATGACTTTTCTCAAGGTCAAATCTATCTCTACACTATTTCATTAAAACCGATTTAGTAGCTTAGGTAGGAAGGGCAATAGAATGATGAACAGACAATTACTTTCTCAATTATAATTGCAATCCGTAGCATAACATTTTCGATTTTCTAAAGATAGAAGGTTATGCTGTGAAGCATTAGAATACTCTTACATTGTATTTATTATTAAGGAATGATGTATGCACGATCTGTCGATGTACCCAAATAAATAAATAAAGAGGGTAGATTTTATCACGATCAGAAAATATTGTTTTGACGACACTTTCTAATCACCTATGGGATATTATATTAAATATTTTTATTATCTCTCCCTATTGCAGATGAAACGGATATACATGAAAAATAACATAGAAAACGGTTAAGCTCTTTCAGAAGAGTTCACACTGTGACCCTAGAATTTTATACGCAACGTTATTTATATTTTCCTCCATGATCCCCACATTTCGTTGAAATATACGAAAAAGCATATTCCAATAAAAATAGTATTCACATGAAATAAGTCACTGTATTTGAAAGCAATACAAATGAGTGCTTTTAGCCAAATCGTTTTTGGCGGTTTCAAATCTTGGGTGGGAAAGAGACGGTGATATGTTAGATGAATGGGTGCGAGGGGGATGAACATTTATCACTTCATTTGTAAAGTGTGTTGTAATAAAATTTATTGTGTTAAACTTGTACTGTAAAATTTTTAATAAATTTCTTCTTTTCTTTTTTATTTCACACCAAGAAAAAATGACACTTATACTAAAAATAAGGTGAAATTATATTTATGGAAATAATCAATATCGGTTGAGATTCATTAGGAATAGACAACACAGAAAGAATGAAAAGTTTATTCCATTGCATTGTAAATACATACACATTTAAAAATATTATTTTGATAATAATATAACATATTTATTATGTTATTATAAATAGCTACATTGACCAACATTTAATATACCTATAGCTTGAATGCACATATTATCAGATTTTTCTTCGAAACTACGACTTAAATAAAACATAATATTATAAGTAGTACAACTATTATTTAAACATAGGTACAATTTGCTAAGCACTAGTTTTCTAGAAAATTCTAGCTCTAAACACTTACCGTCAAAACATATGACATATTATAATTCGTTTTACAGAGATTTTCCGTGATTTTCCTTTCTTATATTTCTTGAGACATTCTGCATCTACAGTATTTCTTTGAGCTTTTGCAAGAAGTATTGTATGTAGAAACGGCTGAACAAATTTCGTCGTAATGCAGTACAGATAGCAGCTTTCTTTGAATAACGTCATCTCCATTTGGAGCACAGAGTTTCTTTAACAAGTTATTTTTAGAAATAACACAAAAAATTCAATTAAAAATCATTTAGTTACTTATATTGATTATTTTCAATACCATATTTTCTAAATACACATAATATCTTAACCAAAAGTTAGATACCTATTGTATCAATTTTTTATTAAAACAATAATAATTATGAATCACACGTGTGTTGCTTATTTTGAACAAACAAGACCCGAAAAATCAATATAATATTAGTACATAAAGAATACCGAGAGTTACATAACATCCCCTAAACCAAGCAACAAGGACAACCCAGCAATGATTTAAAACAACGAGCCAATAAACTAAAAAATACAGCCTTAACTTATTCAATACATAAATTATATAATTTGATTGCAGTTTCTTCAACTTTAAGTATAATAAAGCTCGCGAACTTTACGCCTAAGAAAATATGGGCCAATACATGGATCTAGATTAATTTGTTCCTAGATAAGACTAGATTTACTACTAACCCTACATTCTATGAAATATAATATTTAAGCTTATGTTTATATTTAGTAGTAATAAGCAGACGAAAGGATTTAGTTGATTTTCTTATTAATTGAACCATTTTAACTCATAAAGTAATTCTAAAAATGACTGAAATAAGAAAAAATGTGTAAAAATATACTTACCTAATATTATGAAACTTCTCTTTAGGAACTACTTACTTTCTGATCCGGTGGTACCTATTTGCTATTTAATACTATTACGATTCAGAGGCGTGAGCAAAACTATACGCATATTTAAATGAATTAAAATTTCTGTTATATTTTAATATACAGATACCACAACTAGTTCGCAAAATAACGGTAGCAACAGAGTCCAAGATATATTTAAAAATAAACTCATTAAAACATCAACGTTAACACAACTCATTTGATTTTACTCGAAAAAAAAACATTTTATACATAAAATTATCACATCCAGTATCTATATATCTTTATAAATGACAGCGTGGCATATTTCAGCGTATTTTACGATTTCCGTAGCACGTCGTAAATAAAGAAAGCGCAGAGCAAGTCGGGAAAATTGCTCTTTTATCTGCTGGTTGAGTTTGTTTATAATTAACAAGTTACGTTTTATTGTTAATTAAGGAGCTCTTGTTTTAATTTAGAACCACTTAATGAGAATGATGGATAATCGTGACACATATTTTTTTAGCAATTTTTATGAACTTTGAAATTTGAAATATAATGCTTAAATTTTGAAGTGTAAAGACTGACTAAGCATATTACAAGGTTGATAGTCTTTATGGGCGGTCGTGACCATGTAGTTAAAGCAAATTTACTTACATACAATTTTTATACTACCCTCAATATCTTCTTACGTAAGATAAACCCCCATATGGAAAATTATCTACGTTACCTTGTTGCTATTTCGCAAAGCATCTTTGAGCTGATGTTAAAAACAGATAAATTTAAAATTCGCGCAACCCTAACAACCTTTATAAACAACGCTCGATTTAATTTAAACTTTATTCCCTTGTACATAAGGTATACTTTCGTTTGTGTTGCAAATAGGGTTGTCAGTGGAATGTTTATTGAAGACAACTCCCTGTCTGCGGTTTTCCACGAATTACTTTCGTGAGGCGGTTTTTGTCATAATTGTACTTTAAATGTTCTATACTTTAAGGTTAGTGGAGAATAAACGTGTGTACAGTTGAGGTAAATTGTTTTATTTACACTCTGTTTAAGATAATACTGCAGGGGTAAATAATTTAAATCTTATTCTCATAGAAGAGAAATACTCCCGAATTTCACTCGAATCGTTTTTAAAATATTATACAAAAACATAAAAAGGGGTCTTAAATATACTAGTTACAATAAAGTGTAGTGTCTTACGTAACAATATTAAAACCGTATGAACGTACTTATTCTAAAAATATAAGTTCATAATAATAATTATCATATCGTAGTATTGTTGTTACCTGCCTGGCAGACCGAAATTATAAAATGTAACATAAATTCACACAAGTGTCGTAAATAAAAACATGATCACTTAAAGAAAATTCTATTTCATTTTCTCTGAACATTTCCCTACAATAACATATTACCTCACATTAAGAATTATGTGTGTGACAACCCTATATTCAACATATGCTTTACCACGTCGAGATAAGATCCAAAATCGCGTAACACGGCTTATCTCGAATTTCAATTTGCAAAGTTATAAAAGCGATTCGCATGACTCTTATGCGTCGGTGATAAAGTTTAATTTCGTTTATTTGATTGTAATCCGTGCGATGTTGTAATAATTCTACAATTAAACAGAAGCCTGAAACTCGGGAGAATAAAATGTATTTTATAAGCGACTAGCGACATTAAACTCACACGTACATTGAAATTAAAAATGAGGGTTAATATTTTGATATTTTACACCGTAATAGAGGCATTTTGCTATAAAGTGTTGCCACAGATCTAGGTGAAACTAGATAACGCTTTTTTATGACGTAATATACGCAATGCTGCACTTTTACATAGATATTATTAGTCCTATAGTGTATTTTAGTTGATATGTTTTTTGATTAGTCATATAATATAATATCGTATATAAAATGGGGTGGGTTCACTGACAAGAACTTTGCAGAATGTTAAAGTTTGCAGAAATTTACTTAATATTACAATTTATTTGCACATAGCACGCATTAGTACCTACCTACGCACCTATGAAGGTGCAAGATTTAAAGTATATAATGCGTGCTATGCTGTGCAATTAAATTGAAATATTCACCTACATCTCATAATGTCACTGAGAAAGGACATTTTTATAAAGCCCGTTTCTATATTTTTAATAAACTTTTGGTTTTGAGATCTTTGCGTACAAATCGAGTTTCAGATTTATTTCAAATTCAACTTCTAACATTTTTTTCCCTATATTTTGAAGCTTTGTCATTATGTTTTTATTCCAAAATATACTTTATTTTGGAATAAAAACGTAAGGTAGGCTACCTACATTACATAATATTTATAATCGCTATCACCTCTCTCACACACCACACAAGATTTCGTTCAGAAGCGAAGATTTATGAGCTGACCCCAAATGAAATTGAGTCGACACACACTTAGACGATTACGAAGTGTACCAGGTATAATCGACGCAAGTAGTTTAGGGTTAACTTGCAATTTATTACACTTTTGTTCGCTATTTGTTACGAAATCTCGTGGAGAATTAGCGAATGGTACTTGTTAGGAAGTAATATAAGTAACTATGGAGTTTTTTGCCGGTTCTTCTCAGTAGATACTGCTTTCCGAATCGGTGGTAAATGTTAAAAATATGTAATGACGTTTCAAAAGTGCTTCTAGAAGAAGTCTAATTGAATAAATAAATGTTTGAGTTGAGTTCAACAACGTTTGGTGTGAATGTGTATTAGTATGGAGAGGATAAGAAAATCAGTTTACAGTTTTGCTCTTTTAGTGGGAAATTGATATATTTGTTTCTACTTGAGTTAATTAGACAAGGGGTCGAAATAAAATCTACACGTAAGCGATGAAACTGTAGAATATACATTAGCAAGATGAATGAATAAACATTCGACAAATCCGTATTGTGATATTATGTTAAGAACGATAAAGATTGTGTTTTACATGCTTTTATCAATATTCTATACTAGCTGCGCTTCTTGGTTTCACTCGCGTGGCTCCGCTCCGGTTGGTCTTAGCGTAATGATATATAGCCTTCCTCGATAAATGGGCTATCTAACACCGAAAGAATTTTTCAAATCGGACCAGTAGTTCCTGAGATTAGCGCGTTCAAACAAAGTATAGATATACGTTTTCCGTAAGTAATTTTGATATTATTAATTAATATTGAGTTATTTACTAATGAATTTCCTAATTAAGATGAGAACTCTTCTATTGATTAAAGGAGTTTATTTTTATCAACCTCTCTTAATTTAGTTTTCGTTATTTTACTATAAAGGGATTTTTTAAACGGAATATTGAACCCGCCCTAGTTTCCGTTATCTATACTTATAATAAATCTGTAGAGAGGCAAATTCTGTACATGAAATATATTTCAAAAAAAACTATGAAGGGGTGATAAGGGATCGCTACTGATGCCAAAAATGCAATCAGTAAAATTTTTGTCTGTCTGTCTGTCTGTCTGTATATTCGTTATAGAAACAAAAACTACACGACGGATTTTAACCAAATTTGGCACAATTATTCTTCATACTCCTGGGCAGGTTATAGTAAAAGAATCATGCAAATCGGTGTAGAAACACCAAAGTTATACATGAAATACGCTATAAGTCATCGCGCGTGAATACAGAATCATGCAGCCATAAGGATTATTTTTGTGTATCAGTTGCCGCGTTCGACGCGCTTCGCGGCGGGAGCTATAAAAAGGCGGCGGGTCTGCACCCGTTTCGCGTTGTCATGGCATCACGTGTGAACGGCTGAACCGATTTCGATAATTCTTTTCTATTATATTCCTTGAAGTATGAGGATGGTTTTTATGTAGAGAAAACGTAAATATGTACCACGGGCGAAGCCGGGGCGGACCGCTAGTTTCTAAATAAGTCGCATAGAGCTTTTTAGAATATCACTACAAGGGTTTTCTACTTTTTAACGTAATTTTGTAAATAAAGGAAGCATTTCCTAAATATAAGTCCTTGTTCAGGCAATTTTTAATCAAAACCTCATTAAGTGAACCGAATTCTGAACAAAACCAAATTAACTTAAACACAGTAGTCTTTTGTTTCTCAGTTTTGCAGTAGCATGGGAATGTTCACAAAATGTCGGGAGAATTTGGTCCAATAATAATTGTCTTTCAATAGTGATGGGCTTCAGTTCTGTAATCAATATAAATAAGTTATATTAACCATGTTATTTAAGAAGTACTGTTCTAAACTAATTTCATAAATAAAAAATAATTTGGAAAATCCAAAAGTGCACGCCTCATAATTTTTTTTTAATAAATATTTATTAATTATTATTTTTGTTTATTTAATAACAATTAAACCACATCGAATCAGACCCTGAAAAATGAAAGGGTTCTATTCCTGAGCATACCTACTCAAGCGTAAGAGAAAAAAAAAAGACTCGATTAGTAAAGTATTTCGGTCGCTATCGTGTTAACAAGAAAAAGGATCCGCACATACAGACACACGGACGTCCAAGACAGAACTTTTTTAAACTGTTTTTTAACTAGTTTAAATAACAAAAATGACATCAAAAATATCATGAACGTTAAAAATAGTGTTTTTTCTTAATATGTGTGTGTATGTATTATCTTACAAGTGCAATGTATGATACATAAAGACATTTTAAGTTTGAAAAATCAGATGTTTTGCGCGAAGTGACAGTAGTACCCACCTCAACGCTTCGCTTATGAGGCGTGCAAAACGCATGTATTATGTATAAGTAAAGTAAACAAAATACCTACTCGTAAACTACTTGATATATTTTAATAATTGAAATACATCCTTACCTATGTAAAAAAATAGTCTATTATATTATAGCTGAAGAGTTTGTTTGTTTGATTGTTTGAATACGCGCTAATCTCAGGAACTACTGGTCCGATTTGAAAAATTCTTTCGGTGTTAGATAGCCCATTTATCGAGGAAGGCTATATATATCATTACGCTAAGACCAAGAGAAGCAGAGCCACGCGGGTGAACCCGCGAAGTATCGAATAAATAAAAAAAATATGATCGAAATCAGTCCAGCTTTTCACGCGTCATGACATGACCAAGAGCAATTGGGATTCGTTTCTATGAGTATAAAGATATGAAACATCAAACAACCTACAAATTAAAAGTTGTATAATACCTTAAAAGTAATGATTATGTCACTAATAACTTAAGTGACACAATTAAAACAAAATAAAAACAAATTAACCAACCACTTAACAAATTTAAGTCGTTAATATTTCGCAGTTAATTAAATGAAATCTCCATTTGTCTCTCGGATCACGATGAGTGTTAGGATTGTTTGTATAAATATAGCTATAATATCTAAATTTATATACATTTTATCTTATTATGCACTATCACTACATAGTATAAAACAAAGTCGCTGTCGCTATCCATCCTCATCATCGTCCCTATGTATGTTTAAATCTTTAAAATAACGCAACCGATTCTGATTAGGCTTTTTCAATAGATAGAATAGTACTTGCAGTTTTGGTGCCCATATAGCTTTCAGCCCTTAATAAATTATATACTAATTTCCTTCCTCGAAAACGCTCTATCTATTAAAAATCGTACTCGTTATTTTACTGTTTTTATATTATTTAATGGTGATATATTATATTTATCCGAAATATTAGATTCTCTATAACTGTGCTCAATCCTAAAAACAACAGAAGTTTGTAAGAGCGGCTGTCAGGCGCAGCGCACTTGAACGATATGAAACCTCGCAGGCTTCGAGGAAACAGCTATGTGTTGTGATTAATACAGTTAAAACGATTTTTTGTGTAATAGTATGTCCCTTGAGGGACTAACACAACTTACAAAAGAAAAAAAAAATACTAAAAATCGAATTATATCTTATGCATCCATCGGTGATGTATGCAAGTTAATTTTTTGTGAAATTTACGATAATTATTAAATTCATGAGGTCTTGGTTTTTGGTACTCAAGAAGACATTTTATGTACCTAGGTCCTAGTTGAATTTATAAGTATTATATTGTTTTAAAACTAACCAACTGGCGTTGTCTGTCGGTATGTAATATGAATAAAGAAATAAATTACATATTATTGTACCTGGCATATGAAATTGCAATAAATATGTTGTATATTCACGCTGAACTCGATTTAAAACATTTTTTTTATTAATCTCTTCTCTCTCGCTCACTCTATCAACGGCTCATTCATACATTATTTGACCTTAACAAGTTTAAACAAAATACTCTAATTAAACAACACCAAAGTAAATAACCAATTAGTCGACTAAGTTAAGACAATTTAGATATCAAGTGGTAGTTATACATCAATTAGACATACGAGCACTAAGGTAGTATCACAAATGTGTTTCGATTCAAAGCGAAAGGCCTTTGAGACGTTGAATGGTTGCATTGTATCGAAAGTGATCGTAAAGTGCAGAAGATTTGATCGAGCTAGATTTGATTTTTATCAGGATAGCATATAGTTTAGCCTTTACTACACATTTATATAATACTAGCTGTGCCCCGCGGCTTCACCCGCATTGCTCCGCTCCTGTTGGTCTTACGGTGATGATATAGCCTATAACCTCCCTCGGTAAACGGGCTATCTAATCCTGAAAGAATTTTTCAAATCGGACCGTTCCTGAGATTAGCGCGTTCAAACAAACAAACAAACTTTTCAGCTTTATAATATTATAATAAAGATAATAATCTATATTTAAAATCAGGATAATAAGGAAAGCTGACCGATCTTTAGATGTTATAGAGAACATTAAAAGATGGAAAATAGGAGATAACAGTTAGGGGGCGTTCACACTGCAAGCAACTGTCGTAGCGACTACTGTTGCAGCTTCTTCGACGTTTCTGCACGAATGTACTTAGAATACTGTCGCTCGGCTTGGTATCCTGGCCCTAGTTTCTCTGTTTTGGTCGCCGAGAGACTGAGTCGCCAGCGACTAGTCGACAGTGCGTAATGGCTCTTAAGTGAGAAATTAAACCCTCTAAAATTGATATAACTTTATTGAATTTTCTACAAATGAAAGAATATTCAAAAAAGGTTAAGTAATTTTTGAAATTGTCCATTTATGTTTGTATGTTTGTACGTAAACGTATTTGTCGTAGTTTTTTTTTATTGTTTAAATTACATTAACGTTAGAGATATTCTCGTAACATAAACCCCCCTTTCTAATCCACCAACAATTTCTAACACAAAACAAAATACACATATTTTAGTACAACCAAAAACCAAGATGTTCGATAACCAATAGTTGGAGTGTGCTGCAAACCCTCGAATGTGTCAATTAAATTTAACAACGCACGTAGCGCCGGGTGGAGAGGCTAGCAATTTTAGACGATTGCTAACGTGTCCTAGTATTGTTTAGGAATATAAATACTTAGGAATGGGTAAAGTGAGATGAGGAGATTGTATAGAAATGATGTTATGTAAAGTAGAATTGAGAACATCCTTCATCTTAGGAATACAATTAAAGAACTACATATTATTATAATATCAAAATTTCATCTTTAGGTATTGTGTAATAAATGACCAAACTGACAAAATTTCACATTCATAATCAAAATAGGATAGTTACATGTTGAAGCGGCTTTTCAATAGGTACTTATAATTAGAGTGTCAAAATTATTTTAACTATCTACTTTTGGCTGAACAACTAATTCAAAAAAAATCTTCCCATCCAAATTATAACCGCACCCACTGTCGCTTAACCTCACTAATCTCTATAATTTAATTACTCAGTTATCACAACACAAGCATTACTTAATACTCTAAATGTTCGGCTCATCTTCGCATAATTACCTAAATAGAGTGTTGAACCACTTTATCATGTACCTATTACTTAGGCTTGTTACGCACGGGGCGTTTTGATTGCGCGTATAAACGCGCCGTTTATTAACATTCAAAATTCTGTAATTTGAGGTGAAATAAGATGATTTAGATAAAGCTCAAAAACGATGTTATTTTTTCTCGAAGAGAACGTCAAACAATTTAAATTTCGTCAAATATTTTCATTACTATAATCATACGGTAATTTTTATAAACAATAAGCACCTAATAGTAAAGCTCTTCGGTATCGATCTTATTATTTTATTGTATATGTTTTATTGTAGTCAAGGATATTATAATTATTACATTACATGAAAACAAATGATGCGTTTCGCCCCATGCATAAAGAGCCTAACGCGTTGATGAGTCTGAAATTTAATAAAGCCAGCGTCTCGTGGAGTACTGACATAGAGATTTTAGAAGGTGTCAGGGGGTAAGATTAGGGGCATTACGAACTCAGCGGTTACACCCACTTTAATCCATGTAAAAAGTGGGGTATGTTTCAAGTGTGCTTAATGTTTTAGGGAGGTATCGATGTTTTTAAAGTGATTAAGTTGTTAAGTATTTATTAAATTATTTATGTGTGTGTGTGTTATTACAATAATTAAAAGATTGTAAGGATGTAGAATAAATGCTATGATGTTGTATTATATTTGATGACTAGCTTTCCGCCCGCGGCTTCGCCCGCTTTGTCTAAAACCTAATAAATTATATACTAAAACCTTCCTCTTGAATCACTCTATCTAGTAAAAAAAACCGCATCAAAATCCATTGCGTAGTTTTAAAGATTTAAGCATTCAAAGGGACATAGGGACAGAAAAAGCGACTTTGTTTTATACTATGTAGTGATAATGCTAATATCATCACAAATTATAACGTTGTACTTAGCTACTAGACGCCATCTTTACTTAAACATAGATAATAGATATTCTTTACCATTCGCAACAAAATCAACAAAGATTCTTTCTTTCATTTTAATTATGATTTACGATTTACAAATATAATTTTATTGATTTATGTCTAATTATAATCAACAGATAACATTATTCAATACGATGTTACAATCTATGTAACCTTAATGTAAGCTTTACCAAATCTATCTCTACGTGAGTTGTTTAAATGCTTACGTAACTTATAATCAAAATACGAAGCTACAATGTCTGAAATCCTGAAACTAGTTCCAATGAGAGCTTAGTATCTTCGAAAATATTAAAAGTGTTATTTAAATAATATTATACTATAGTTTTAGGTCACTACTTACACTTTTCCCATTTCAATGTATTTAAAATGTAACATTTTTAATGTAATTCTATAAAAACATTATTTTTCGCTACAGTCGCTAATTATCTCGTTTGTTGACAACTTTATTATTTTATAATTAAGTATGTTTTGTTTTCTTTGTGGAGTTTTTATAAACGTTAATATAATTAACCTATACCTATATGTAATTATTTAAACACAACCTTAAAATGTAACTTACTGAATCGATTATGATGAGATTTAGTATAATTATGTTGGAGCGTGACAAGTGCTGAACTCTGCTTCTTAATCTCCAAAACGGCTAAACTGATTTTGATATCATTATACATTTACATAATATTATTAAAACATGACTGATCTAAAAACTATTCTCAAACAACTTATAAACGTTATTAAAAATTACTTTACATCAGCAACTCTGATATAGTCGGAGCGTGCAATGTTGATACTAGCAAGCGTAATCCCGTATACCGCGCTCAAACAATTTTAATCCTTGCACAGTTTCGTACTTATTAATTGTGCTACTAGATGACGCTCTTTTATTATACCTTCGTGATAAAGTATTATTTTTAGTATGTTTTAGTTTTTACACGCTTTATATTAGCTTCACCTGTATGTTCGTAACCGACTTCTTTGGGCGCGATTTTGACCCACTTTAAACGGCCAGATTTCGTTCAAACTTTGTAGATTTATTTAGGACCGATGACAATACACTAATTTGATAAAATAAATAATAGTTAAAAAAAATAAAAAAACATGCGTTTTATAGAAAACCGAACTAAAAGCGTGTTTTTTAGTTTTTTTAAACTATTATTATTTATTGTATAGAGGAGAACGCTTAGGTAGGAAGGTATCACATCACAACAGAAAACTGGCGTGTAATAGCATAACACATGCTACTGGATTTCTAAGCTAGTGAAAATAATGCATTTTATTTTTAAACGTCATGTTTTATTGACATATGACAAAACAATCGATATCAAGGCAAAAGTACCTGCCCCCCTAGTCAAGTGGCTTTCTATTAGCGTAAAGTTCAATAGAATAGATTATGAATGTATGAGATTGACGTAATCAATCGTCGTCGTTGTCGTAATCAAACGTCAATCTCATACATTCATAATCTATTCTATTGAACTTTACGCTAATAGAAAGCCACTTGTCTAGGGGGGCTGTTTTATTTTTCGTTCGGAATCGATTTCTGAACTGAAAAATAGTTTATTTTTATGTATGAATGGAGATTTTAAATCATTAACAGATTAAGCAGCTAAGCTGTAGCAGATAAGCTGTTTATTTATCAAGCATTACAAGCAGATTCAACTTTATTTGCATGGATGATATTTTTAATGAATTTTATTATAATGAGAAATGGTTTGAATGAAGTATTAATAGCGGATTTAAATCGCGATTCATTTATATTGCATCATCGGTGCTTAATGGTTTAAAATATTTCTCTTTCGGCTTTATCTTTATGCATTTATGCAAAATTCATAAAATGTTATATTATTCCGTATGGTAAATAAAAAAAGGGCCGTGCAGAGCACACGTGTCAGAAGTGAAACTTCAAAGATACAAAGATACCAAAATCGTAGCCTTACGTCCATGACGTGACGGTATTGCCATGACGTGACCTTGAAATTTTTGAAAAGAAGTTTCACGTCAAAAATATTTAAAATGTACTAAATTATATTTTTAACAGCTTTAGCCCGTGGCTTTACTCTAGTGGAATATGGAAAACAAATAGCCTTTGTGCTAGTTCAGGTTTCGATTTCCTTTTTTGATAAATTTCATGCAGATACGAGCAGATTCTATGTGAAACTACAAAGTAAAAAAAATGTATAAATTTCAAAATATTATTTTTTGATTTTTTAAATAGTAATTTCTTAAAAAAACTTTTAAGCACTGAAGGAAAATTATTATTAGGTACTTTTTTTCCTGTAAAGAATTCTGAAATTGATTAAGTGGATGTTATACAAGAAATTTTTCAAATAGCATTAGCAGAACATTCATACTAATCTAGTAATGCTTATTGCTTAGTACAAAAATAAACTAAGTAAGTAAGTACCTGATAACATTAGCCTATTAAATTATAAATCCTACTTCATATCCTATCCTAGTAATATTATAAATGCGAAAGATTGTGAGGATGGATGTGTATTTGTATGTTTGTTACTCTTTCACGCAAATACTACTGAACCGATTACTATGAAATTTAGCACACATATAGACGGTAACTTAGATTAACACATAGGATAGGTTTTATCCCGGAAATCCCACAGGAACGGGAACTATGCGGGTTTTTCTCTGAAAACGTGGGCGAAGCCGCGGGCGGAACGCGAAAGTTTGCACCTATATATATATATGGATGTTTATTACTCTTTCACGTAATTACTACTGAACTGATTAGTATTAAATTTGTTAAGTAGGTAGCTAAAGACCCAGAAAAATACATAGACTACTTTTAATCTCAGAAATCCCACAGGAACAAGAATTTTGCGGGTTTTTCCTCGAAAATGTGAGCGAAACCGCGGGCGAAAAGCTAGTCGCATTATATATTTTTAACCCTATATTGTTCATGGCGCAGTTAATTTAGCCGTATAGCAATCGTGATAACGTATCGGAAAACAGTTTGTGTTGCAAATTTCGCTGGTGAATTAAATTATGGACGAATCATGGGAGGGGGATGTAAAAAGGAAGAACATAACCACTCAAGTGCGGGAGCCATTTTGCAAAAATCGGGTCTTGTGCGAAACCGGCTCCCGGTGCCGCCGCAGTTGGGGTTTTTGGCGGTCCAATATTTTTTTAAAGTCGATTATCTCAGATTCCTTTATCAATAGCACATTTGCAAGTATGTATATTCATAGATAATAAAATAGTCTATGCCTTGTCAAAACATGGTAACATATAAATAAATAAAAACAACTTGTAAGTCAAAGCAAATGTACCCTTGTAATTTTTGTTACATTTTGTCTGCTAATAAAAAATTAAAACAGCTGTTCAGTGAGATTTTAATATTTATAGATCCTTTGTTACACTCTTCTTACGAGAAAATAAAAACATCATACCCTCCCATACATTTTTTTTACACATTCCTTGTTTATTTTTTTGTACAAAAAACTACCTACTCAATGTGTCATGAAAAGTGGGCCACTTAAATCATGTGGTTATGTTGTTATCTTGATTTATAGCTAGCCTGTTCTTTCCTTAACATGTCATATAAGTTAGAAAGAGGAAGGTTATTAGACCGTTTTATAAAGCGAACGCAAAACCCACGACTGTTGATCGACCGGGAGCCGGTCGCAACGCACAAGCCCCTGAATGTGGATCGACCGGCTCCCGGTCGTCCCGCACTTGAGTGGATAAAGAATGTTTATGTTTATATTTATATCTTTTTTATGTAGTTTAACCACGACATTACGTTATTTTTTTCAACTAAGGTAATAACTATATAATACAAGTGATATTTAAAACTACTGAACTCATTTTGATGATGATAACTAATGTAATTCATTTCTATTGTTTCTAACAATCATTTATTGATTTATTTATTTACTCTTTATTGTACAGTCTTATAAAAGTAAAACAAAACCATTTAAAATGTAAAAATGGCGTCCGGCTCTAAACTTTCAAAGGTAAAATATGTTAAAATATGAAAAAAATAAGCTCAAAATGTAGTTTCTGTTCTCAAAACGACATGAATAGCAAGCTTATAAATAAAAATCAAAACCATTTCAATTTTAATTCAATCGTCGAAGTACTAACTGAAAAAGTTTCAGTCTAGCCAAGCCTAGACATGTCTATTCGAAATTTTAATACGTACGACATATTTCGAAATACCAGTAATTGCTACGCCACTGTTGAGAGTTTTGACAGCGTCTACTGTTTATTTTGCTGTGTAGCTTTTCCTTTTTATTTGGGACCGTATCATTATCAATCACTGTTTCAATTTTGGTGAGAATTTACATTTATAGCGTTTTGAGGCAATTTTAATTTACTTACTGAATAAATGAATAATTTTTGGTGGTAATAAATAAAAAAAAATACGATAAATTTCTTACATTGTTAACCTACTTCTAATTTATGTTCGCTATTCATTGAATAATTTTGTAAATCTTCTTCATTTTCTTAACTCCCGATTCCAGTGAGGACGGATCTTGCTATTATCTATAGTTTTCAACGGATGGTCAGAGACTCTCAGCCATCGTTTTAGTTAGTGCTTGTGTTAAGCGTACTCTGACAGCTCTGTGCTGGAGAAAAATCAGTAATCTATAAGTACTTAATATTATAAAGCTGAAGAGTTTGTTTGAACGCGCTAATCTCAGGAACTACTGGTCATATTTGAAAAAATCTTTCGGTGTTAGATAGCCCATTTATCTAGGAAGGCTATTATCATCACGCTAAGACTAACAGGAGCGGAGTACTGTGGGTAAAACCGCGTGGCCCAGCTAGTATTGTACATAATATATTGTTGGAGCTTCTGGTTCACCGACATTAGGAGACTATACCTTCATTACTAAATGCAAACATCAAACTCAAACTCAAACTCAAACATTTATTTATTCAATTAGACTTCTTCTAGAAGCACTTTTGAAACGTCATTAAGTACATATTTTAACATTTACCACCGATCAAATCATCAAATTTCAATATTACTGTACTATTCTGTATAAAACTCGAACATTATAAGTCATAGAAAAAATGATTCAACCCTGACATATTACAGTCCATTGCCATAATTTATAGCCTCGCTAACTGTGAGGGGGTTGCTAGCAAAAAGTCGACAAATCGCCTCTCGAGGCGTGGAAAACGCTATTTTTCTTAAGGATTGCGATGGCACTGTTTCATGGACAAATATAAGAGCATTTATGTAATGTATGGTGCAAGACTGCAGATTTTTCCTGAAATAAGCGAGTTGCAGCTTGCTGTTAGATTACGTAATATGTTACGTTGTAATATTTTTAATAATATACTTTTTATATTATTGTTTTAATTTTACGTTTAAGAATAAAGAAAATTGCTTCGTTTTTTAATTAATTTTAGTTGAGGCGCACAGAAAATAATGTTTTGTTTTATTATACTACCTATTTTAGTTTAGTAGTTTTATTAGACTACCTTTCTGCCGGCAGCTTCGCCCGCGTTTTCAAAGAAAAACCCGCATAGTACCCGTTCCCAAAATCCGAGATAAAACCTATCCTATGTGTTAAACCAAGTTATTATGTATGTGTGCTAAATTTCGTTATAATCGGTTCAGTAGTATTTGCGTGAAAGAGTAACAAACATACATATATACACATACATCCATCCTCACAAACTTTCGCATTTATAACAAAAGTAGGATAAGATTGGCTAATTTCAAAAATAAATTTTAAAAAGTAGACACAAAAAGATCTAGCAAATTAGTCATTTAACTATCTTTACAAACATCTTATCAAAATTATAGATACACAATTTCATAATCGAACCTGTGATCCCTAGTAACGCAAGCTAACCAGTATACCCATACGAATACTAAAGTATTACTATCGTCGACACATCCACTTGAAACTTAATATATATGCCAAGTTTCATAGTGCTAATAGACAATTTTCTATTTCATAAATCTGACGTTAGTGCTTAGACGTGATATATGTAACTAAATTGTATTTAATTTTACTGGGAAATGAAAAATTATGGTTTTTAAGTGTATAACTAATTTATGTATGGAATAGAGGCGTTGGTATAGTGGTGAGTGCATATGCTTTAAAACTTAGGATAATAGGTTCGATTTCAAGTGTTTCAAATGGTATAAATTATCTATACTTAGTCTTTTATAAATTATATTATTCATATAAAAAATAAGAAATAATTCTCAAACTTGCAATTTTATCACCAGCTAAAGATAGAGTAACATCTCTATACCCGTATTTAAAATCACACATAAATTTGTTTATTCATTTTGTATAATATACAGACAGCCAATCACATATTTAACACCACACCACGTGTTGAAAAGTAAGTAAAACTAATAAAGCGGAGCGTTCCTGTAACTTAACTAGCAAATAATTATACAAGTAAATGTATCCATAGTTAAGTTACCAACTTTAACTTAGTTTGTCGTTATGTTTGACGTTTCACTTGAGTTATTACATAAAGTTGGATATAAACATTTGAAACTTCAAGGACGAGGGGGAGGTAAACATCGCTGACATCAACATTATAGTATTAAGCACAAAGCCTCATTTTTAAATTAATAAACATTGTTGTGTGTATTTAATAATAATATTCATCATATACGTTCCCATATGCGTGTGACAAAATACTGTATTTTCTATAGCTAAAAACAGGCTTCTAAACTGCTTATATTTATTTTCACTACGGATGGATGATCTTCCACTAACAGTGTACCCGTCAGCCTCTCAGAAATGATGATAACTGCAAAATATTCTGACACACCATCGAACCTACATCACAACGTGAGTCAAATACAAAGCTAAGCGTGACTTGCGGCTTTTGCTGCCTAATATTATGTGTCAAGTGCGGTATAGCTCTTATACTATGTATGTTAAGACATAAGCAGTGTTATTTCCAGTTTGAAAAAATGACAGCGCTATATTGGTCGCTTAGCGCCATTACTTTCACACATTGGATATAATACTGTTGGAACGAAGTTCCTTATCGCGTTGTACGCTGCATTCATTCACTTATTATAATTTACTTAACTTCTAAATACCTACATCATGGTTAGCCAATGAACGATATCATAGCAAAATAGTTGAACTAGTGCCATCTAGTGACGGAGTTCGAGAACTTGAATTTTTTTTTTTTCAATGAAAATTATCATGATTTGGGAAATATAAATAAAAAAAATAACCACACTCGTACAATTATAGTTAGAGACAACTGCTACACATAATATGGTTTTGAAAAGATAATAATCTATTAAATGCCTGAACAAATTCAAAGAGATGTGCTCCTTTGCCGGTTGTGAAAAAAAAAGGTGATAAAACCCATCTACGTACTACATATTATTATTATTATTATAGAATCTTTGAATTTATCTTTGAAAACTATCATGATTCCAATAATGAAATCACTGGTACTGAGTCGAGTCTAATATGGAGTAAATATGAAACACGTTTATTGTATCTAAATTAAATTTAGACCGCTTCTATAAAAGCTTTCTGCTGTATGTGTTCATAAGTAAAATAATCTTTGACTAAGAAATTTTTGTTTTAGGAAAAGCATATTTCATAATTTATATTCTATAAATGTGGGTAGAATGTAAGTATAATTTATAAATAATAGAGCAAAAAAACTGTCGACGTGAGGGATTTGGAATGATTTTTATGATCTAGATTCTAAATGGACACCAGGGCCGAACTTGACGGAATGTTAAATTTCCCCCCTCCCATAGGAATTTTTGTATTTTATTGTATGTAATTCATTACAGCTTTCTCATGAATGGAAGTATTTAAATGAAGTAATTGACAGCCTTGTTTATTTTATTAAATGACATTTGATATATGGATGCGTAAAAACAATTAACATGTACAAATGTCTCTTATTTAATATTAATTAAAGATATAATTGTATTATTTACGCAGATTCATGATTAATTAATGTGAAACTTTATATTTCACGGAGCAATTAAAGACGCTCAAAAGCAATTACGATTTGAACTTCTAAATAACGAGATCATGAATAATAATTGCTATTGATCTATAATATTTTCAACTGACTCACATAAATATTATGACACAGTTGTGACTATCAGTATAGTCTTATATAATAAAAATAAAACTTATACACATAGAAATATGTGTATATTTAAATTCTTTCTCAAAAAACACCCTATCTTTTTGAAATTGCCTATCTTCATCTTTTTATCCAGGTAAAAGATTGATAGCACAGTATCTAGCTAGTTTAATTATAATATTAATTTATTTTGATGTACAAAGTAATAGCGTTGCTAATAGTTTTAACATAAAAAAAATCTCGAACCTTATATTCTCTTGACAAAGAACAAATAGGTAGAGAAATAGAGCCGCTGTTTCTCTTTTACTTCTTTTTTTCAGAGCCCCTAAATTGTACCCAGTACGTCCCTGTATTGTAGATAATGCCTATTTTTTATTTGTCTAGACTGTTGCAAATAGTATCTCAGACAATTTTGGAGCTTGCAAATATACTAAACTTATAATACGCAGAGATTTGCTGCGGTTCAATTATATAGATATTACTTATAGGTACGTAGCTTTACCGCCTGTGAACGAAATTGTGTAATTAAACTATTTATTAGCTGTGCCCAGCAGTTTTCAGCAGTTTTTGCGGTTTCAGTGCTCCGCTCCTGTTGGTCTTAGCGTAATGATATTTATATAGCCTATAGCCTTCCTCGATAAATGGGCTATCTAACACCGAAAGAATTTTTCAAATCGGACCAGTAGTTCCTGAGATTAGCGCGTTCAAACAAACAAACTCTTCAGCTTTATAATATTAGTATAGATAGATAGCTTTACCAACTGTGAACGAAAATGTGTAATTAAAAACTTAAATTTTTAGAATTTATTTCAAGACGAAATATTATGAATGTTATAATAGGACCTGGGTTCGATTCCCGAAATAGACTTGTAAAAAAATACATTAAATCGATTGCTTAGTGAATCTATAGATTAAACCATACAAACATAACACATACATCACTATATTATCATCGTAATATGAGTACAGACTATAATGACAAAAATGATAGCTATCAGTTACAAAAAACAGCATTAATCTCGGACTATGTTAATAAAATACGGACAGCATATAAATCACGGGTATTGTACCCGGAAGATAGTGACGTAGAAAAACGATATGCTATCCGTACCTACACGATTTTTATTTATTTTTTCCTATCATTCAGGGATACATGCGGACGGTATGATTTATTTGTGTTATATTAGAATGGGCTTCACTGTGTGGATTTTAGTTCGAATGGAGTATTGACTACAGTCCGCTCGCTTTTATCAAAACCTTTGAAGCTATAGTTATAAATGGACATTCTACTAAATGTAGGTAGGCTAAAGGTCCGGGAAGTTGATGAAAAACAACTGCTTCTTTTTCCAAGAAATCTAAGACACTCGACTAAGATATTTGATTAACTAGCAGTCCGCCCCGGCTTCGCCCGTGGTACGTATTTACGTTTTCTCTACATAAGAACCATCCTCGTACTTCAAGGAATATAATAAAAAAATAATTATCGAAATCGGTTCAGCCGTTCTCAAGTTATGCGCTTACCAACACATTTTGGGATTCATTTTTATATTATAGATTAAGGGCCGATTTTTCAATGCTTGGATGAAACTTATTCGTCGAATATAAAACTACCATTTTAAAAACGTATTCTTATTGCCCGTATTTGACAGTTTACATGACATTTTAATATTGTCATGTAATACTTTATTGGACGGATAAGTTTTATCCAAGCATTGAAAAATCAGCCTTAAAAAACGTAAATCATCACCCCTTTACAACCTACAATATCAGACATAAAAATATAGTTATTATTCTTCTAGGTAGTTGGCGAAATTAAATTATTACAATAACTTTTTTTACAAAGTTGGATCAATATATCCTCTGATTAACGAAAGATAAATTTCCTTTATCAATTGTAACAAATTACGTTCAATAGAACTTTGATCGCAATATTAATTATAAGTACATAATTAATTTGTTAAGAAAATGCTGAAAACATCAAAGAATTAATTTTGTGTAACAATTTAATAAACTCAATACAATCTTATTTGAGATTGCTTAAACGTTGATTGGTTACTTGTTTCGTTAAATAATTTACGTAAATTTCGATTTTTGATATTAATAATTAAAATATATTAGAGCTTGTAAACTGTTATCAAAGGAAATTCAAGTTAAAAATTATGTTTCCGAACTATCTCCAGATACAAAAATTATCCTATTTTATAGCACCGTTGTGACGAAAAAGAAAGACAAACAAACACACTTTAGAATTTTAATATTAGTATGGAAAAAGGATGAACTGAAAATAATGCCATATGACCGTATTTTATTAATTATATTATTTCCTTAATTATTGAATACGTTGCAAAATGTAGCAGAAGTTTTCTGCAAAGGAAAGTTCAATTTCAATCGGTCCATACCTTTCGAATGAACCAGATGAAAATATTATATATTATTTGGGAAAAATTCTAGCAAAATAATAACAATCACCAACATTTAAAACAGTAAAACAAAAATGAACACCTAAATCTAAACAAGCCGTCTCAAGGAAAAGTGTAATTTCAAACGCCTAAGCGTATATGAATAATAAACGAAAAGGAACTTTGTTACATTTGAATAAAGATCAATTTACATTGCTATTAATGTAAAACCGAATCGCCACGATGTTTCCCGAACATAAATATTCGTAAAACGACCAATTACAAACTTGCACATTTATTACCGAACTTGTAAGAAATATTTCTTTTTCATTGCCATAGTTTTAAAAGGTTCAAGTGAATTTATGGAAGTATTTGTTTGATAAGTTGCTTTTGAATTTGGCTAATAGAACTATTTCTGTGCAAATTGGCGGGAAAATTAGTTTTTAACTTTTTTGGCGGCAAATAAAAATATCCTCCATAATAATTATTAACACCTTTATATTATAAGCCCGTCCTGTAAATAGTTTAAAAGGAGGGTCTTATATTTTTTGAAATTAAACTTTTTTAGGCGCGTTGAAAGTATAATTTCAAGGTCGCATCATAGCAATACCGTCACGTCATGGAGCAAGGCGACGATTATTATCTTTGAATCTTGCCAAAGAAGTTTCACTTCTGACATGTATGCTTTGCACCCACGTTCTTTCTTACACGCAGTCATGTTTCATTAACTTATTAAAAATCAAAGCTTTGCAAAATAAAGTACAGTATACAAAGTCAGTGTACACAGTATACAGCAAGTTGCAGACGCAAAGTTGAACATGAAGCAACTTTGTAATTGAATTACTGAGATGTACCAACATGGCTTTTTATTTACATCGCTTGTCTTTCAACAATATTTTTAGTATAAGAATATTTTTTGTAATATCAGAAAGTAATCAAATATAAGGTGGAAATAATTGTATATTCCTGCACTTCTTTTGATTGATTATATTTATATTATGTACTAGCTGCACCCCACGGTTTCACCCGTTGCTACGTGGATACACGTGGCTACGCTCTTTTGGTCGTAAGCGTGATGATGTATAATAGCCTTCCTCGATAAATGGGCTCTCTAACACTGAAATAATTTTTCAAATCGGACCAGTAGTTTCTGAGATTAGCGCGTTCAAACAAACAAACTCTTAAGTTTTATAATATAAGTGTAGATTAAAAATTACTTCTTTTAGGATTATTTTTACAATAATTACAAATATAAAATATTTCCAAAAGCTAAAGATGTCACGAGTTCTATTTTGATGGACCCTACATCTGCATTTTAATCAATTCAAAATTCTATGTGCAGATAAATTTATATTAGGAGTAAAATGCATGAACATATTAATTAAACAAACTTATATTAATATTACAACAAAGAGTAATCAAAAAATAATTGTCACAAAGAACACAAACAGGTAATACGCTTTAAAACTATTAAATACAAACTTATCCGACAACTAAAATGAAGCAACTTCCTCAATAGAGTCATGAACAAAAGCGTGATTTAAAAACTTTTTCGGATTACTCCAATTTGGGTCACCATGCAAATATTAAGAGGTACCATAGTATAAAGACCAACAGTAGACCAACTCCTGGCGTTAAGGAGCGCACGATACCTAAACTCGCGAGGCGCAGGGGTTTTATTTATTTATTTATGATACTTCATTGTACATTTGTCAGGAATCGAAAATAAAATATGAACACATAAACTTGGAAAGTGTACAATATAAATTGCTTAAAAGCAATCTCTTCCAGGTAACCATAACCCCTCGTTTTCACCAAAGTATAATACGTGTATTTTACAAATTTGATGCAATGTTTTCGTTTCTCATAGACATATGTAAAACATGTTGTAGGTATACAAAATTTGATGCATGTAGGATAACTTATATGAAACTTGTTGGTTGAAAACTTCTAGTTGCCTACATGTTTATGATCTCTTGTTTTTGTTGTAGCAATACTTGTAGAATTCGAGACAAATCAGTCATACCTACTTTTATAATTTCTATTAATAAAAAAAACTTTTGTGAGATGTATGTATGTTGAAAACTTTATCCAACAAACATGGATAAAGTTTAAAACTTGTTTGTTACTAGTATAATACAGAAATTGCAATAAAATAAACAATACATAACTAAACCACGACTGTATTTTGTAGGTGAGAACGCTATCAATGGATCAGACAAGTTCCACACATGTCACAGACTTCAGTGTAAACGCAAATGTGTTTTATACTTGTATAAATACTTGTTGGCTACAAAGTGTGAACGAAAGAATGTTTGAGACAGTCTCAATACATGCATAAAACAAATAATTATGTTTTGAAAAGTATTCTACAAGTTTTGTATCAAACTAGTATTTAACTTGTTTCTTGGTGAAAACGAGGGGTAAGAGGTTGTTACTTGTCAAGTTGATATGTGAAATAATTGTATAAATAAACTCCGCTCACAGCAATGGCACGGCCCTCACGAGACCACATGAGAAGGAACCGAGCGGCGTTGTGTGTGTGCGTCAAGCTTGCGTACGTACATGAACGGGGGGCGTGGCCAAGCGCTCCGCTTACATACAAACAGCGCGATGTACCTTTGTTCGAAGATAACTTACTTCTCTCTTTATACTATGGAGGTACTCTTACGTATGACGCTTTCGGAAGTTACGGTTTCATTGCGTTTTTTGTTAATGGCTTTTAATTAGTGTGTTCAGAGCGAGCGTTGTATGCTTTGTGTTTATGTTATCGTTTGTTGGGAAAGATTATTGTATTGAGGTGTAAATGCAGCAAATAAAATTTCTGCGTTTGTATGATTGTGTATAGCTATATCCTGTTATTTTGATGCTAATGTAAATTATTATAATAAAAGTATTATAAGTAATATAGTGCGAGGAGAAATTATCAAGTTAGTACATAATATATTGAAGAATAACTATGATTGATTTGAAAAGTATTTACTTCTGTAATAATTTGAATATGTGATTGATTAGATACATAATAGTACGATGCTTGCAAATTCTAATTTAAAAAAATTTGTATATTACGAAAAAAGGAGCCGCTGTTAGCCGAAAATAAGCCACTTCATCTGTTTCAGACATTTATACCTATAAACACACATAACAATACCTAATATTATCCTTCTCTGTTTGCCTCTACAAACGTAACATTTGAAAAAAAAATATGCCAAAATCGTCGCCTTATTCCAAGACGTGATGGTATTGCCATGACGACATGCCAACGCGCTTTAAGAAGTTTCACTTCCAAAACTCTATACACATCCACGTACCTGTTTACTCCTCACGTTACGGGAAAACATGTAAATCAGTTATTCCGTGAACGACCCGATATTATCCGCCACATTAGCATCTTGCCATAAATCGGCGGCTAATTTGCCAACTTTTGCCAACCGCTGAGCGGTTATGGCCGAAGTTTTTGATGTGATTTAATACGAATGATGCTTGTACAATGCGGGATTTTTATTTAAGGCCTTTTCGTACAGACATTGTTTTTTTTTTTTTTGTTAAATGAATTATTGGGTTAGATGTGCGAGTGCAATACGTTCTGTTAGGTTATTTTAATGTTTTTCTAATGCCTGAAAATTTACATATTATAATACTAGATTTTCGCCCGCGGCTTCGTCCGCGTTTCAAATGAAAATCCGATATAGTTCTCGTATGTCTTAATCTGGGTCTTCAGCTACCTATGTACCAAATTTCATTGTATAGCTGCTAAAGAGCTATCTAAAGAGATTTAAGCTCCATTTTTTCTTTTATATATATTTTAATATGTTAAGCTTTAACATGCGATTAAATTTTTCATATTATTCGTAAGCTATATGACGAAGCCTTAACAAAATTGCCTCAAAATAATGGCTGAAAATAAGTCTTAGATCGCGTGTGAGAGACGAAAGCAAAATTAGGTTTTTTACCAAACTACTGTATGGTCACTAACGCTTACGTTATTTTTGAAGCTTTCAAATAAATGTTGAGAATATTGCTTGAAGTTTTATTTAACAAAAATCTATCCTACATATTTTAAAACAAAGTCATCAGTTAGTCTGTCGGTCTGTCTGTTCGTGGTAAACTCGAAAACTACTGCATCGATTTTCATTCTGCTTTCACTACTCAATAGCGCGGTTCTTGAGGAAGGTAAGTTAAGTTTTAGAGCATGCGGGTGAAGCTGCGGGTGGAAAGCTAGTTGTAAGTAAAAATGAAAGATTAGATTACTTTTTTTCTTACGATTTAACTGAACTATTTTTGACCAATTTTAAAAGAATGCTTCATAGATAAATATTTAGTTTAGTTTGAAATATAACAATTGTTTTGCTATGATAGTTCTATCTAAAGATTTGAATATAAAATTTCTGCACAAAGGTACAAACAATATTTAAAAATTGCTAACGAACACTTACACCAGTTCCATTCGATTACACATGAATAACCGAATAACTTTTCATTCGAATGCAATAAATAAAAATTCATTGGAATTTACCAAATGTAGCGGAGTGAAAGCTTACGTCAAAATACACACAATTCCAAAATGGATGCGGCAATATTGAACGGTATTTTCGAAATGTCACATCCACACGCTTATGTACTTCATGTGGATAAAAGTTATTTGTAATATGAAGTGTTCTGTGGATTTCTGAACTGTGTATGAAATCTTGAGATTATATTATGGTGACTGGTAAGCGCAGAGGTACCTACTAGCACAATATACAGATACAACCAGTAGGAAAACTTCACACAACAGTTTCGAAATGGCTCACGCACACAAGTAAGCGTGTTTACGAAAATCGTAAGGGTATAATGACAATTAACAGATATAAGAATACCCTTAGACAAGCTTGCTTGTTAGCGTGAGCCATTTTGAGCGTTTGTAAAGTTTCCCTACTGGTTGTATCTGTATATTGTGCTACTAATCTTGTATATTTTGCAATCTATTTTAATAAATGTTATGCGTCTACACCTCATAGTAAAAGAAGAAAACATTTATTATTTAGAAATTTTTGTTTCGACACAGAAGAAGAAGAATATTAGAAATGTGTGCATAAAAACGGACGCTACTCTGAAATCAGCTTATTTAATTCTATTTATTTTAAAACAGTTCACACCTGTAAATGAGAACGTCCTTTTTCGAAGTTGGTCAACACAAAGCACAAATTCAAACTATAATAATATCACGTCATGATAGTTACAAATAATCACCATAATATTCTACAGCTATTTATTTAACCCGTATCGTTAAGACTATGACGTCATTATCATATACGTCAATGTTACATAAAAGTTAAAACGAAGCTATTTTGGCTTCAAATTATTATATTGTGACGTCATACTGAGATTGGGAAAAGGTGCTTTGTTTTACCTTGAAAGGTTGTAAGGAAATAAAGTATTGGAAGTTGTTTTCTAATTTTTGTTTAGATTTCTATTTTGTAGTAGAAAAGAATTAAGTTCTGCTGTTTCTCCGTCCATATCTAGGATTAGATCTTTAAAACTACGTAACTAATGCAGTTCTTTTATAGATAGAGTGGTTTTTGAGTAAGTTTTTAGTATATTACAAAAGCGGACAAAGCCGCCTGTTGAAATCTAGTATTTGAGAAGAATAAGAGTAAGAGTTTAATTTAGTTTGTCACACATGCTTTAGATATCTGATAAGTTCTGAATTATTATACCTATTTTAAGAAACACACGTAAAAACATAAATTTTCTTACTTACACGAACAAGTCTAGTTACCAAAATGTTAACAAAATGTAACTCGCTAATTACTTAGATCACTAAAAATGTTTTAATGAACACACGAAACAGGGATTTTCGCGAATTTTCTGATAATAAGTGATAAAAAATTTCAACTCACTAACAAGCTCAACTTTCCTATAAATATGAAGTTTAAATTTAATTTTAACTATATTCAATATGCTTTGAGTTTGAGATGAGTTTTAAAGTAAACATGTAGTTTTCTCTTTTATTTTCTTGTCTAGGTATATGAAGTTAATACTTTGTATCAATATTAGTGTAGGGGAGACCGAGGGGAGTTGAAACAATTTTCACGTTTTGTTTGATATAACTCATACTATTATCAGAAATCTGATGGTACTGATATCAATCGATAGGTTATTCTATACACTTCCGAATGGTTAGCATAAATAAACGGTAAGCGTTAAAGATGGTGGTTAAAAATTGACTTAATCGTAACAAGTCAACTTGTTTCAATTCCCCTCATACCGAGGTAAGATGAAACAGAGGTCGAGGAGAGTTGAAACATAATGATTTTGGGGAGTAATAGGAGCTGCAAAATAAAAATGATGATTTAATTCAAAGGTTTTAATTAAAACTTATATTTTTAAGTAATCAACGACTTTTATAAGTAATATTTTAATGACATTTCAGTCAAGTAGGTCTAATACAAATAATAAACACCTAAATAACCAAAAATTAACATGCGTAACATCAATTATAATCAGTCAAATCAACAAAATGTTTTACATTTTTATAAAACTAAATCTTTGACATAAAATAGTTAATAATCAGTCGTTTTTTAAGTATGTATTACAATCAGTACCTACTATAAACTATTTAAGGAACAATAATCTACAAAATGTCAAAGACAAAGTTCTCCACCAGCACAAGTTTCATGAGCCCACAATTGGCATTTCAGACATTGAGCCCACTTTTCTTTGGATCTGTTATTTGAATATGATTCCATACAGCAAATACAGCAGGATTCCTCTTCTTCTTCATCACTATCTTCGTTTCTTGACAACCTTAACCTTTTTAGTTTTATAGCCTGGTTTTAAACTTATTCTTGCTTTAGTTCCTCCAGTAGCGTGCTTAAACAAATAAACACATTAAATCAACAATAAAATCCGATAATCTTCGTACTTTTTAGCTATAATCAGATATTAAATTGAAAACAAGGAGAGTTGAAACAGTCTGTTTCAAATCTCCTCGGTGAGAAAAAGCCTCCCAATTTTTATTCAAATCACGACCAAGCAATAAATACACAGAAATCAAATTTACTAATAATATTTCAAGAATCAATAGATAATAAGTTTTTAAAACATATATAACTCAACCCAAAAAACAATACCAATATTAAAGTACGAGCATCGTAAAAAATCATGAAATACTTACTTTTTACGATTTTCGGCACATGTCATTCAGAACTACACAACTGCACAACTGACGTCATCGGCATGAACTGACGCGATAGCTGGTGGCGGGAGTTGGTTAAAAAAGACGTTGCCAGATCGCTAACAGTTTTAAGTTCGGAGAAATTGAGACTGTTTCAACTCACCTTTGTTTCAAAACCCCTCGGTCTCCCCTAGTATTATGAAGGCAGGATAATCTTGTGAGATTTAATATTATCGTCAAAGTAATAAAATATTTACACTTTAATACTTTAGTAGGATAGTGATATAAAGTGTTCGAAACGTCGGGAAAATAATATAATGAATAAATCGCGTTTAAAATCCGTTAAAAATCTTTAATTTCTAAATAAACAGTTAGTAATCTCTACTAATATTATAAACCTGAAGAGTTCGTTTGTTTGCACTCACCAATATCAGGTTCGATCTGAAAAATTATTTCAATATTGATAACCCATTTATTGACGAGGCTATAGGCATCATCACGCTAAGACCAATCAACGCGGGACTGGTAAAACCGCGGGGCACAGCTAGTATGTTAATAAAGTGTTCTATCAATAACTAAAAATGATTTTACACCCAAAAAACAGAATTTTACACTAACACGGCTCGACAAACACTGGATGCGTTACGGCTTATATCGATTTTAAACGATGTCGACAGTTGACAGTTCAATTATCTACTCCATGTGCTAGATGGTTAGAAAACCTACAGTTTTAACGGAATTTAAATGACCTATACTATCAGTTTTTACAGGAATAGAGTTAAATGTCGTTTACTAGAGAAAGGATTGATTGACGAGTGATATGAGCTTATAAACTTATAACGAATAACTATATTGACCGTAATGTTATTTCGTTTTGTTTTAATTGAGAATTTTTAAAAGTATTCGTGGTTATGTAGGCATAGTAATAGGCAATGTTTAATTTTTATTCCGGATTAATATCCGTATGTCCCGTACGTCCCCTAGTGGGGTAAGGGGCAGATGCATTATGCATACATCTGTTTCACTGATCGATTTTCTTTAGGGACAAGTAGCTGTGATCAGCCTTCGCGTCCTGCCAGACCGAGACATTTTTTTTTCTTCGTCTCCACCGGGAATCGAACCCAGGCCCCTCGGCTCACGCGTCAACCACTGTACCAAGGAGGCGGTCGCGGTCGGGATATTATTATGTTTAAGTATATATTATTATGTTTGTCTTTCTGTCACGTCACTATTAATGATTTTTGTGTCAGTTAGGAAGCTAGAGAATGATAGGCTGAGCTGCGGTAAAACATATCATTTAAAATTCGCAGAAAAATTAATAGATATTATAAATGCGAATGTGTTTGTTTATGTGTCTTTATGTCACGTTGCAATGGAGCAGATTATTCTGCAACATATTTATTAACAGCATTCAGCGAAGTCGGGATAAGATAGATTTAATAAAGGGCGTCTAAATACGTGCAAATTGCGTTAGGATTGTAATTTTATTGTTACGGTCATAATCCTCGACCCTCAAGGATCGGTCATCTTGATCCTGGATTATTTAATTTCGGATGGAAATTCCAGTTTGAATTTGGTGTTTCTGTTTGTGTTTATACTGAGCTGGGATTTAGGAATTTTTGTTCAAAATGAGTGTTATATGAAAATTTTGATTTGAGGAATTAATAAACTTTTTAACGGAAAATTAAGTGTGGAGGAAATCGTATGGAACTTTTTTCAGTCGAAATTATTATATTCCCTTGGAAAATGTTTTAGACAGTTTTGGTGGTGTTAGTAATAAATAAATGCTTCTCTGTTGTTTTCATATCTACACTAATATTATAAAGAGGACAACTCTGTTTGTTTGATTGTAATGAATAGGCTCATAAACTACTGGACCGATTTTGATGAAATTTGGCACAGATAATCTTTAGACCCTCAGAAAGAACATAGGCTACCTTATATTGCGAAATACGTACCACGGGCGAAGCCGAGGCGGACCGCTTGTTGTATATTATATAGTAGCATAGTATGTGATCGTTATAATAAAAATGGACTAGCGATCCACCCTACTTCGACTGGTAATTCGTTTAAATATTTTTACGTAATTATAACTAAAAAAATATAGCTCTACCACGACTCTACCTACATGAAAGTATTTTCAAAATTGTTACATCCTTTTTTGGGCTTAATCTGTACATGTAAAATACAAAATAACTATTATCATAATAGGATGATGATGTCAGAGATTGAACAATAATCTAAAAGAGCACAAAAATCCATTTCACAGCAACAAGGGTATTCACGAACGGATTATGTTTCGCATCTCGGAATAACGTCTTATGTAGCGTAGTAATGTGTAAGCTGAAAGCGATTTTATGACAATGGTGGAAGGTCTAATTTTGTATCACATTTAAGTATGTGAAGAATGTAATAAGAGGACATTTTATAAGATAACGAGAGCCATAATGATATTTGTACAAATTTGGAAATTAAATTAAATAATATAAACATAAAAATGGGTTGTATGTTTGTCTTGTAATAGACTGTAATTGAAAAAGAAAAAATTATTTCTGGTATATTAACACCACGGCATTATAATATAGTTACATTTCATTAAAAATAAATGATCACAATATATCTGGTTTGGATTGTTTATATTGAAAACAATAATACATGCTAAACACGGAGGTATTTGCTTATATTAATTTTACGCCAGTAAAAACTTTTACACACACAAATCTGTATTCCTTCTTAATTATTATCGTATTAAATCGATTACTTTTACGATTACGATTATTTTAATAGGATTACATACATCGTCATATACTTTCTTTAGATTAGCAAACATTTATTTTTATTAAATCGCTCAAAACTTGTACCACAGAAAATATATAAAGCTGTTTGTTCATAGCATACGAGCCAACAATATTAGGATTACGTAGTTAATGTCATTTTCTGTATTCTTTCACACGTGTTTCTAGTTAGACTCTAGGATTTCTGAATCTGGTTGAATAAGATTTGAAGGAAGATGTTTTTACATTGGTTGGTTTTTGTATTTTATGTTTAGATTTTGTAGTTTTATTTCTTTGTATGTGAATGTGTAATATTTATTTATATTTTAGTTTGTAAATTTAAGCTTTATGTGTTTTTACACGTATCTTTCGTTCGAAAATTCCCAAAAATATTTAGCGTATTTTTTTGTAACCAGAAGCTTACTCTTTTAATCGTAAGCTACATTTTAATAGTTTGATAAAAACTTAGCTATATTCGGTTGCCAGAGGAGAGACTTACAAACATAATTATTTAATAAATATTGTAACAACAGCTGCTATAGGTACTTATTTGATATAATTGTTGCAACATATTCTATAATTTATATAGAGTCAATACCCAAAGACATACCTACATAAATAATAGAAACTAATGGTCAAATTCGCGTCATGGCAATACCAATACGTCATAGAGTAAGGCGACATTTTTGGTATCTTTGAAACTTGCCAAAGAAGTTTCATTTCTAACACACACGCTCTTTTTTAGTTTTTTTTTAACAATATTTATTATTTATTTTTTATTTCCAGATCACGCCTCATCTCTCGTCGGTCAGACAGCTCGACTCCGCTGCCGTATTTACGGCAAGTCGTGTGGAGAGATGCACAGCATCAAGTGGTATAAGGCTGACACCCGGGTTTACGTGTATTCGGCTTCTAAAGATGCCGCTATTAATAGACCGGAGGGCGATATGATGGATCGGTAAGGTTTTTTTATATATTGTTTTAAATAGAAGTGGTTTAAAATTAGTTATTTTATGAATTCATATTAACGAAAGTATTATTCATATCTCAAAGATATCTATAAGATGATAATAATACGGTTTCTTTCCTTTTTATCCTCTGAAATTGATGATTATTATTAGTGAACAATTTATAAGATTATTTAAGTTTTTATTATTAAATTATGTATATAAATAATGTGAATAGGCGGGTCATGACAGAGTGAGCAGCTTCGCGAGGCAATTGATGCGCGAAAATCTATGTAAGCATGGGTGGTGGGTCGGCCGAGGAATAATATATGCCACCATTTTTCTTCTATGTGGATCTTCTTCATTACTTCATAATATAGTAGAATTTCATCCGCCGCGCCTCTCTATTTGTTGGTGGTAAAAAACTACTAAACCCATTGTCATTCTGTTTTCACTAATGGATAGTTCGGTAGTAGAGAAAAGTAAGTACTCGTACATAATATGTTAAGAAATAGATAACACGGACGAAGCCGTGGGCATGAAGTTGGCATTCAATAAAACCCTACATATTTCGTAGATTTTAATGTTCCATACAGGAAATTATTTGTTTTCGTAAACAAATCAATAAATGTATCCATTCAAATGCATTATTGCATAAATAACTACAAAAGTTATCCCGGATTGAAACTCGAAAGTTTTATGAAAAATTGTCATCCCCATTTAAAAGTTTCGCACACGTCAAACTGTTCTGTTGTTGTTGAATTTTTAATAGAACCAGTAACTACTTGAGCAATGGCAGGAAAATTGAAACGTTTCCGTTGTCTGACGATAAATTTCTATATATAAAAACAGTTGGTCTTAGCGTAATGATATTATATAACCTATAGGTCCTCGATAAATAGGCTATCTAACACCGAAAGAATTTTTCAAATTGGACCAGTAGTGCCTGAGATTAGCGTGTTCAAACAAACTCTTCAGTTTTAATATTTAAATATAGTGACAGGAAATTTGAAATCAATCTACGACTCGATTCTAACACATAATAATAAATGAATATTTTGTTTCAAAGTCAGTTAAGTTAAATAAACACAGTAAAAAGCATAAAATCAGTTCAAACATAGCGGTGTAATGGAAAGAGACCCAATACCATTACCACTTGTTAATAAATCCAATTGGATTATTACCTATACTCGATTCAATGCGACGGGCACTTATTACGTATTCAAACTCTATTGCTATTTGAGATTTTACGGCAGTTAGGTACGATTTTCATTTATTTATAATAAGTATATGAAATATAATATTATATAATAGTATTAATTCATAAATTCTACACTCATTCATTTTAATTCTACACATTTTAATTGCTGATCTCGTTTTCCTCTCAACTCACTCAGCCGATTTTCCTCTCTAACTGGCAAACTATGTACATACTTACTTTTGACATCAAAACTTTCATACTTTATTATATTTAAATTTATACCATAATTTAGTCCGTAATCGCTACATTAAAATTAGAATACTCTTTACAGTCACTCGACTCTTTATTTAATATGGTACTGACAGAATAACAGCGTTATAGCCTCAGCTGTAACATTTATGCTGAGTCAGTAATCCCTTTCCCTGAGGTGATACAGATACAATATAATATTATTACGTCTACATGTAATGTTATACTTTTTTTAGTTATAAGTGTTGTCTGTAATTTAATGTACTGTATCATTTTTTGGGAATAAATGTTTTTCTATTCTATTCTATTCTATTCTAAATATAATATGCTACTACTTTAATATAGAATACAGATGTGTTATAACAAATTATTAGTAATAAATAATGCAGAAACAAATTGGTATTTTTTTGTTCGTCACTTTCAGTTGGATGAAGTCACTGCAGTAGTCCGTACAAAAACTGCTCGTGATAATCATGAAAAAGTTCATAAAAAACAGGAAGAGTAGTCAAATGCAAGATTTTTTTAAATATCACAGAACCATTAAACATAATTGCAAGGTATTGAAAATATTTATTATAAAAATGACCCTTTATGAATCTGTATGCGATATTTCATTAAAACCAGCTCAGCAAATCAGTATAACAGGCAGCACAACTTTTAGATTTAATATTACTTAGCATGCACGACATATTGTATCACTATTTATTTCTCAGTTTATTACGTAACATAATCACTAGTGACTTTAAAACTTCCATAAACACCAACTACATAGAAATCTTTACGACATTACCAAGAAATAAAGTGTTTGCAATTAACATGCGACATTCCTAAAGAAAATACTCATTACTGTTAAAAAATAATTGCAATAGAAATACAATGGCCTTTGCACACGTAATCATCCTATTCTGATCTCATTGCACATTCTATAACTTTTAGAATACACTCCGCAAACAGAAATGGACCTTAACACTAAGAAATAAGGTTCACATTGCAATGCACGCTACACTAGACTGACATTTACAAGTGCCAGTACTAGAAGCGTATTTGTCTAAATTATTCAACGTACTAACCACATCAGATATATTACATTGCGGGATTTATTCTTGGAAATGAATATTTTACAAGTGAAACCGACATGTAGTGGGTCCAGTTTTAGATACGCCATTTGAGACGGATTTTTATGGTGAAGGGAAATATATGAGGTTCGTAATGAGCTTTTTTGTAAAAGATAATATGTAATAGAGATAAATAATATGAATGAGTTATTTGTGAAACGAGTCGCCCACGGCTTGCTTTGCGACATCACTACATAGTATAAAACAAAGTCGCTTTCTCTGTCCCTATGTCCCTAAGTATGTTTAAATCTTTAAAACTACGCAACGGTTTTTGATGCGGTTTTTTTTAATAGAACGAGTGATTCAAGAGGAAGGGTTTAGTATATAATTTATTAGGTTTTAGACAAAGCGGGCGAAGCCGCGGGGGGTAAGCTAGTATCGAAATATAAGTATTGAATATTACATGTTAAATATGAAGAGTGTGTTTGTTTAGTTGAACGCGCTTATCTTATGAATGGTATGTATGGAATTGAATATATATTTTTTCATAGTTTAGCATAATATATCTTAGTCTATAATAAAGTATAGTTGATTGAATGTTTTTCTCAAAAACTGCTAAACGAATACGAATTAAAAATACATATTTTTGTTTCCTGTATCCAATTTACTGTGGCTGTAAGCTATATTACATCTCGCTACGATAAAAGGAGCGGAGTATCAAAGGAAAATTTCGCAAATTACATAAGAAAAGCCGTCTTATCGACTCCCACGTGGAGTCAGAGGCAAAGCTATGTATAAATTGAGCTTCAAGGACAGTTTAAATTAGAAACCCTTATTCAGATTTGTATTTAGTGTCTATACATCTTCTATAATATAAAAATGACTCGTAAAATGTGTTGGTAAGCGCATAACTCGGGAACGGCTGAACCTATTTTGTTAATTTTTTTTTTAATAATATTCCTTGAAGTACGAGGATGGTTGCTATGCAGGGAAAACGTAAACATGTACCACGGGCGAAGCCGGAGCGGACCGCTAGTCAATAATAAAACTCATACGGAAGACTGTCAGTAAATTCCAAATTAATTTAACATGGCCAAGATTCAACAGATTTTGAGTTAAGTAAAAACTTGGCAACTTAATTAACAAAAGTTACATCAGATAAATGTGAAACAGAATCACGGATTCCATTTGGGATATTATCTCGACTCGCGCTTGACCGAATCGGATTTTCATTCTAGATAAATGTTTTGGAAAGGATAGCCTTTAATTGGATTTAAGGAAATGCTACTAATATTATAAGCCGCTGTTATTTAGTTTAGTTTCTTTTACTAAATAATTACTGAACAGAATCTTAATGCAATTTAGTAAATATCTACTTACTACAATATGAAAGCTACTTCATCATCATCATCATCATCACCATTTTCAGCCTACACTTGTCCACTGCTCGACATATGCCTCAGTCATGGCACGCCACTGAGCCCGGTCATTCGCTCGTTACCGCCAGTTATGCCCAGCAACCATGCAGATGTCGTCACTCTACCTTGGGCGTCCTACGCTACGTTTGCCGAGCCGCTAATAGCTAAAAAATGAAATTACAATTAAAATTAATTTCCAATTAAAGCTACTTATTATACAGATATTATTTAAATGATAAAATTATGACTAAAGATTCAGAAAATTGGAGTAACTTTTTTCTCAACTTCCCTCATGAAACGATGAAGCTCTAGAACTACGTACAAATGTTATTCAACAATATCAATACATCTCCTTAAATAATCTATTGATAAAGCACCTGTTTTGACAATAGGATAGATAGGTTAGTTCCGATTGTACATGGCCAGCTGCTGATTGTATGTAATCACTTAACATCAAGTATCTCACATGCCATCTTATTTTACATTGCCCTATTTTGCTAACAATTTTAAAACTATTTCTGATATAATATTAATTATAAATAGTAAATATAGACTTTGTTTAAAGGAAAATGAAACAGCTGATCTTAAAACTTTTACTTCTCTTCAAGCTTTTATTATAATATACTTAAACCTTTATACTATAATACAAGTTTATAAAGGAAATTTAATATCTAAAAGATACATACAGAAGACTTAACTCAATAAGCCATGTTTATCTAATGTCCTAGAAATATACGTTAAGATAAATAATATCTCTACGAGCTTTACGCTGAAATTGAAAATTAAACTTTATCCCTGTGGACATAAAATATAAATCAGCATCAGCGACATGACAATATTTGTCCAGTTGTAACTCCGGTCCGTAACTGTATTAACTAACTCGCTGATAATGTGCTACGTGAGTGCTACGAAGATCACGTAGCAATGTGCTACGCGGCACTGAGCGTAGCCTGTAGCGGGATTGAAATGTTGCGAATTGTTAATTAAAAATATTTGCTCTTTTGGGGAAATGAAAATTAATTAATTTGTGTAATGGGTGCTGTGAGTAAATAAGTTTTAAACTGACTTTATGTAGAGCTAAAGTCGCAAACGGTTGGATCGATTTTGATGGCGTTTGAATTTATATTTTATCTCTTTGAATACCAAAATTGATGATTCATAAGAATCTATACAAGCTAGAAATGTGCAGACATAATATTTTCTATTTTCTAATCGATGACTAAAAGCCACTTTCTGGATTGAGGATTGATTTAGTTAAGATTCGAAAAACTTATGTCAAACAAGAATTTCTTTATACAGTATTTAAACATGGTTTGAGACGTTCTTATCGTCAAATACTTTATTCAAAAACTGGCCATAAGTCAAATTATGTCCTATATTCCTATAAGAAAGATTATAACTTAGACCACAGAAAATTTCGGTTAAATTTAAATTTATATAACTTGTGTTCTTCGAATTATGAGAACCAGGGCACAGGCTTAATTCCCGGGGACTAAGTTTTGACCTTAATGAAATTAACTTAACTGAATGCAGTTCTGAATATTTTACCGCATGTTTTATAAATTCACTTGCAGTTGTCAAATAGTTTTCTCTTGTGAAAATATACCGTGGAGTTGTTTCAAGCTTTTGTTTAAGATGATGCTCAGTTATATTAATTGTAATTAAAGTAACTCTGTCTGTCTGTCTGTTACTCAATCACGCCTAAACAACTGAACCAATTCTCATGAAATTTTGTATGGAGATATTTTGATACCCGAGAAAGGACATAGGATAGGTTTTATCCCGGAAATCCCACGGGAATGGAAACAATGCGGGTTTTTCTTTGACTGCGCGGGCGATGCCGCAGGTGGAAAGCTAGTTATAAATAAGTGTTTTATTTGATACTTTCGAATTGGAGGATGTTTTCTGAGGTAATAATTGTTTTGTTATAAAAAATAGTTAAATAATCATTTTTATATATTACCAGCTGTGCTTCGTGATTTCACCCGCATTTCTTCGCTCCTGTTGGTTTTAGCGTGATGATATATAGCCTTCCTCGATAAATGGGCTATCTAACACCGAAAAAATTTTTCAAATCGGACCAGTAGTTCCTGAGATTAGCGCGTTCAAACAAACAAATAACACAACAGCTGAACAAGTTCTTCAGCTTTATAATATTTGTATATATTTATGAATGTATGTACTTGTTTACCTACCTGTTCGAGTGTTCATCCTTTCTACTATTTCCTTACGGAGTGGGTTGCCTGGAAGATATCACAACTTATTGATAAGACTGCCGTCTGTGCTGGTCTTGTTATAAGTATAAAAATAATAAAAAAATTGTCTCCTGTCATTTATTTTTGAAGTGAAACTTCTTTATCGGGGTTGGAAAAAAATTTAGTGTAACGTTTTTTCGTTACGCGTGACATTTTTCCGTTACGCGCCATCTTTTTCTTATCCTTACCACGCGTGATTCGACGTATTTCTGTAAAGTAGCATATAGTAAATTATTTTTTGAAAAATAAGGTCATAAAGATGTTTCACTTCTTACGTACACGCACACATTTTTTTTTATTTTATACGCCTAGTGACAGCTATAATCCTTACAATGAACATTTGGTAGTGAAATTTAAGCAAATTAGCGTAAACGCGTTAGTTACGAAGTACCCTCATTACACGTGCAGTTAAATTAGTCGGTTACTTTTATAGTTTGCGTAATGCGAGGGGTCCTTTTTGAATTGTCCGTGTAACAATTCTAAAGTCCGGAGTACCTAGGTTAAGGTTAATAAGAGGTTTAGAATTTATTCAACTTGTATATTAGTAAAAATAAGATAACATTTTAGGAAAAGAAGGAAAGAATACGTTTATATATTAATGCAAAATGATTTAAATTAAATGAATATATGTATAATTCACTAGCAAAATATAATCGTATGTGAATGTCTAGTTTCAATTAACTTATGAGGTTACTTTTTAAAATTCTTCAAATGTGTTTGTGTGCACACGATTGAAACTAACATATTATTATGTAGATCGTGTTTAAAAATTATTTAAACCAGCTTTATTGAAAGTATTTAATACGGAAAAGGTTGTAGGTTTTAATTCGAAACGCTCACGAATTAGAAAGAAATACTATATAATACTACCGGAGCTTTTTAATTTTTAGGAATATTACAAGAATGTGTGTTTGTTTATATTTCTATATCGTCAAAACGGTGATGATACGGTGAAACGGTGTATGATATTATTTTCGTGCCTGGAGATAGCAAGTTAAAGAGTGAACTTTTTGCTGTGGTAAAACATGTTTTTGGGAAGTTTTTGGGAATCCCATGGGAATTTTCTTTCATAACGCGGGAAAAGCCGCGGGCGGGATACTAGTATACAAGTATTCTATAAGACACAAGTCTATTGTTCTATTCCCTATTGAATAGCCTAGGACACAGCTGAAGGCTAGCGCTTAGTATGTCCAAATGGGGGCGTATTATTGCGTCATTCAGAATTAGTATTAGATGTGAAATTGTTTTCCTAAATAAGTTATATGATTGAAATCTTAATAGTAAAGTAATATAAATAGAAATAATAGTGAGGAAGGTCCTAGAAAGTTTTCTGGTTGAAGTAGTGATAGTTGGTTATAAATATAACTAGTGGTCCGCCCCGGCTTCGCCCGTGGTACCTACATGTTTAAACTATCCTATCTCTCAAGTTGGATCGAACTGCACATGGTGTGTGAATTTTATTATAATCGGTTAAGTGGTTTAGGAGTCCATTGAAGACAAACATTGTGACACGAGATTTATATATATTAAAATAGTCAGGAAGGTAATTTTATTAAATTCTTCATAATTTTATGTAATGATATTAAAATAACAGAGTTTTAAAACGATATTTTGAATGTGTGATTGAATGATCAGTTATGAACCAAATAAAACACAGAATTTTTTTACATAGTTTAATGTCAAAATTACGTATAGTATGAAATCAATACACTAATAAAACAATAAAAATAGCATTATTATATTCTCAGCATATAAAAAATATTAACATTAACTACTCTAACTGTACTTTAACACACAATAATATTTTCTTAAAACAATAGCATAAAATCTATTAATAAATTACTCCATAGTAAACAGTCAAAGAGCTCATTCGTTCAATTATCCAGACAAATCCCAAAACGACCGATTGAGCTCAGCTGAAGCGCACTAAAGTCCAAATTGACCGTGAGATGTTTCTTGGAAGTACATAATGATATTCTTGGACGCCATCAACGCCATCTAGTGATCAACGAAGCGAATCTTGTAGAAAGTACTACAATCTGCATTGAAAATCAGCTAATATCTCTGTATTAAACTTAAAATACAATTTATTTATTATTTATTGTATTTTTTTAATGTACGTGTATTTTTTCTGTTGATGTGCATATTAATAGGCATATGGCATAAATCTGTTATACTAATTTATTTCTTTTTGTGAAATAGGCTAGCTTCCCATAATTCAGAGAATTGCTACTTGAATCACTGTGGCAAAGAGGGACCAATTGCTTTCAATATACAGTCTACTATAATTATATACTAAATGAATATTACAGGCAAAGAGGCTCCAATTACATTCAATATACAGTCTACTATTATTATACTAAATAAATATTACATAGTTTTTAAATTTATTTATGTATTCTTAACTAGCTTCACGTCCGGCGTCCTTCTGCACCCTGCTTGACCTGGAACAAAAACGAAAATAAATGTAGAAGCAATTTCCATTTCCCAGAATTATTTTACCGATGTAAAGCTACTTATATTATTTTTGGCCTTGTAGCTTTGCTAATATCGGCTAGTAGTAGTAAGCTTAACAACTTAGGGCATAAAGTAACTAATTTTTGTACTCCTAATAGTTCATTTACATATATCATGAATTCATTAGATAATTTTAGTTTTAATGAAAATAGCATTGTTGTTATATTATATGGAGATAGTCTTAATCTAAAAAAACATGACATTGATATAGGATTTCAAAAAATGTTGAAAATTAGTAGTGAGACAAAATGCAAATTTATGTTGTGTACATTACCATATTTGCCTGGTTTGACACAAAATCAATATAGATTTATCTATAACATTAACTTAAAATTATATAATTTAACAAATCATCATAGTGATGCATTTATATATTTTGACATAAATTCATGTACAAAATCTTTTTGCTTGACAAGGAATACAGTGTATCTGCCATTTAGATATAAGAGAGAACTTGCTATGTTAATAGCATATAAAATTATTAACCAGTCTGGTACATGTTTGGTATCAGACCATCGATCTACTATAATTTTATGTAGTAGTAATTATATACATCAACCGAGGTTAAGTGTTGACGGACAAACTAGCCCTAAGCTAGATTTAAACTAGTATGTAAGACAACAGCTAAGCAGCCTTTTTCCATTGTACATCAAAATATTCAAGGCTTGGCTAGCAAATTATTAGAAATAGAATTATTTTTAAATCATAATAGTATAAAAATATTTTGTGTAACAGAACATTGGCTTAAACAATGTCAGTTGTTATTAAATATTGATAATTATAAATTAAAAAGTATATACTATAGGGCACATGCTATTCATGGAGGTTCTCTTATTTTTGTTCACAATAGTGTTAAATGCAAAGAACGAACTGACATTGTAAGTCTTTCTGTAGAACGCACCATTGAACTGTCCTGTGTTGAGCTTGAGCGTTATATTATTGTTTGCGTATACAGACCTCCTTCCAGTGACTATAATATGTTTGAGACAGTCATGGAAGAAACATTAAAGCGTTTAGGCAGGAGTAAAAAGAAGGTAATAGTATGTGGTGATTTTAATATTGATTTACTTTCACACACACAGACGGCAACACGAATAGTTAATTTGTTTCACTCATTTAATCTGTATAAAGTTTTTGATGAACCCACACGAATTACACCTACTTCTGCAACTTGTATTGATAATATATACTGTGATTGCAACTGTCTAGAAAAAAATATCCTCAATATACTGACTTCAGATCACTGTGGCCAGAAAGTAGTTTTGGAATGGGATTGCATACCTAAGTTTAAAAGAATTAATGTTAGGCCTATAACTAAAAAAGGCATTGATAAATTTAGAGATAATATTAATAATAAACTGCCTAACCTGAATGATCAATCCTTTTATAATAATCCTTGTGAAATGTTTACAAATCTTTTTAATTTAGTTCATAATGAGTTTAAAAAAATATTTAAAGTTAAATCTTTAAGTATCACCAAGGATTTACCATTTAGTCAATGGGCAACACCTAGTATACACAGATGCAGGAACATTCTATATGAGTTATATGGCATGAAGCAATATAACAAAGACTTGTCATTCCATAATTATGTTAGAAATTATTCAAAAACTTTTAAAAAAGTTTGTTTCACTGCCAAGTGTCTATATGTCAGAGATAAAATACGCAACTCTGATAACAAAGTTAAAACTGTTTGGACAATTATTAATGGTGAAATGGGCAAAAGCCGGACAAATAGTACCATAAAACTTGTAAATGCTGGCAGGGTAATTGACAAAAGTGCTGATGTTGCGCTTGCTTTTGAAGATTTCTTTAGTAGTGTCCCTGTTAGTATTACTAAAAAATTAAATTCATCATCAGTGCTTGCGGAGTCCTATTTGAGGGACCATGTTGCGGAGTGTAATGTATTATTTGAATTGCGACATGTGACTGCAGATGAAATTGTTAAAACTTTTAAAACATTAAACTTAAAAAAAACATGTGATCTCTGGGGAATGTCTGTGAACTTAGTAAATAATATTATAGAAAACATTGCCAACCATTTAGCGTTTATATTTAATCAATGTTGTGACTGTGGTATATTCCCTGATTTATTAAAGTTTAGTAAAGTTATTCCTTTATTCAAAAGCGGTGACCAAGAAGACTGTAATAACTATAGGCCTATTTCTATTTTACCAACTTTGAGCAAAGTCTTCGAGAAATTGATTTTAAACCAATTATGTAGTCATTTTGTTTCAAATGGTTTACTGCACGCCAAACAGTTTGGTTTTATAAGGGGGCGCTCTACCACTGATGCTGGAATAGCTCTTTTGTCACATATATATAAAGCATGGGAAAATTCAAAGAATGCTTTGGGGATATTCTGCGACCTTTCTAAGGCTTTCGACTGTGTAGAACATTCCACTCTATTACGGAAACTAAATTTTTATGGTATCAAAGGTTTATCTCAGGACCTCATAGCTTCATATCTTCAGAACAGGGTACAGACCGTTGTTGTTAATGGAGAGAAATCTTGCGGTGCGCCGATTAACATTGGTGTTCCGCAGGGATCTATCTTAGGACCGTTTTTGTTCTTAGTGTATATTAATGACCTACCTTATTATTTGCAGGATATGTGTGAAATAGTACTGTTTGCAGATGATACCTCATTAATATTTAATGTGGATAGATATGACACAAATGTTGACGAAGTAAACTCTGCTCTTTTACGCATATCTAATTGGTTTAATGCTAATAATTTATTATTGAATGCAAAAAAAACAAATTGTGTAGAGTTTATCCTTCCAAATGTAAAAAAGGTCAAAAGGGATATCATTTTAAACGGGGAGGTATTATACCCTGTCGAGTCTACTGTTTTTCTTGGTTTGACACTAGATGAGAAGCTACAATGGGGGACCCATGTTGCCACCACCGCTGCTAAGCTCAGCTCAGCTGCATATGCAGTTCGAAGAATAAGGCATCTCACCGATGAAGATACGGCTAGATTGGTTTATTTTAGTTACTTTCATAGCATTATGTCCTATGGAATTCTACTATGGGGCAGGGCTGCAGATATAGAAACTATATTTATATTACAGAAAAGAGCCATACGCTCTATATATAATTTACGTGCTCGGGACTCACTAAGAGATCTCTTTAAGAATATTGGTATCCTCACTGTACCATCACAGTATATATTTAATAATGTTTTACATGTACACAAAAACGCGGACTTACACACAAAAGTAGGAGATAGACACTGTTATGGCACAAGGAATAGAAATAAAATTGAAATGCCATTTTATAGGTTAGCTAAAGTTAAAAATTCATTTATGGGCCAAGGTATACGTTTTTACAATAGAATTCCTCATAGTATTAAAGAGTTTAGTAGTGTTAAATTTAAAACTTATTTAAAAAATGTATTAGTTCAGAGAGCCTACTACAGCATTAAGGAATATATGGAAGATGAAAATCCATGGAGGGTTGTCGCGTAAGAATAACAGGACAGTTCTTTGGCATATTATGATAATATATAATATTATGAAGTTAGATGTAAGTAACATGTAATGTAAAATTATATTGTATATGGACATGACTTTAAAAGAGCAACTATGGAGTTTCTTGCCGGTTCTTCTCCATAGATACTGCTTTCCGAATCGGTGGTAAATTTAAAGAATGTAATGACGATTCAAAAGTGCTTCTGGAAGAAGTCTAATTGAATAAATAAATGTTTGAGTTTGAGTTTAAGGTAAAAAGACTGACTGATAAGCGCAAAAGTTTAAACGAATAAAAAATGTTTATAGGTCTACCAGAATCTGATGGCATATTTATATTTACGAAATAAAAGATTTTCATATGGCAATTTTATTTGACAACTATCAAATTGGTTGTCAAATTATTTGTCTTCTTTGCAATTGATGAATAATTTTTAGGATTTTGTCTAAAAAATCTTAGAAAATGTCGAAAAAGCCGCTGCGATCACAAGCAAGAGGTGTTGTTTATAATGTGTATAGAAAAACATTCGATGCAGAAGGGTCAAACACGTCACAATTTTCAATTTTGAATATTTTATTGGTAAATTGGACTTACCCGTTTTGATACTTAAAATAAAAAATATTATAAGTAGGTAACTATAATATTATTAATATTGCTTGTTGATTACAATATAATTTTATGAAAACTTATTACAGGAGTTTCCAATACGGCTATTCGTCAAGTCCAAGCTGTCCAAGTCAATTTTATAATGTGTGTATCTGTTAATACTAACGAAAATAAACATAGTTTTATTTTATTTTTATTTTATTATCATTACATCCATATTTTTACATGGCATACTGATAATGAATATACAAATATAGGTATGTGTAAATAATAATATGTATTACATAGATAAAAGTAATATGTATATTATACATGTAAGTATGTACCTACATAATATTAAGTGGATATCTCATTATTAAGTACAGCATTGTTCACTTATGTAATGTGACTAATGATGTTGAGGACAAAATAAAAAATAAGCAGTATCAAGATCGTTCAGTCCATTTTCCCTAGGGTTGCACACTCAAAATTTTGATTTCCCAATTTGCCATCAGATTCTGGTTTACCTATAGCTTATAATATAGATGCTAAAATATAAACCGAAAAGATAATGTAGTTTTAACAAATCATTGATAATGATCAATGCAAATATGCAAGCAAAATGTTCGTTCATTATATTGGTATCATTCTGTATAATGAAATTGTTCCGATCTGACGCGATACGGAAATATCTACGGATATTGTTAAAATGTTATGGGAAACTGTGTTTAAAAAAATTGGCTTTAAAAATGATTACAATACAATACAAAATTATTTATTTAACACACACATACAGAAGAAAAGAAAAAGAAAAGAGAAGAACATTTATGATACAACATGTTAAATAGGCGGCCTTATCGCTTTCAAGCGATCTCTGCCAGGCAACCTTTGGATAGGATTACTTTATTTTGTTAGATTATATTTTTGTGAAGAACTGATAATCATGGGCATAAGATGTATTTGATAGGAGCAAAATTTACAGCCAGTTATTTTTAAGCGAAACTTCTTTAAGCGTTTTGTGAGTAAAATTTCAAGGTCGTGTCATGGCCGTACCGTCACGTCATGGAGTAAGACGACGATTTTGGCATCTTTAGTCTGGCCAAAGAAGTTCCACTTCTGACACGTGTGCTCGGCACACACACTCTTTCTTATGTATTGTAGAATTATTATTATTCATCATTTTTTAAGTCGATTTTGATTAGTTTATAAGCAAAAAAATTAAAATTGACTTCATTATAAATAAGTACATGAACGTATTTTGTTACTTATACAATGATTATGAAAAACTTCCTGCTAAGGTTACAGTAATAACCTTTTCTATAAGTGAATCCATAAAACTATAATTGATTTACTTAACCTAAACCAATTATTTGCCAAGCTATTATAAACCGTATTATCATCAACATTAGACTCAATATATTAAAATGAAATCTAAGATACAACTTCGCTCCCAAATCCTAGTCCAAATTTGGTCCCAATTAAGCTAGGTCAAAATTCATTTTAACATTACCGTTATCAAACAATTTTAGTGCGGCAGTTAATTAAATTACTAAACAATCCGTAAATTCCTGTCCCACAACGATACTCATATTAATTTTACGCACAGTGCTCCGCTGAAATAGATTTTAGTATAACACGAATACATGTGTATAGTCCCTATTACTATATGAGGGTCTACACACATCCGATCGCGTTAATAGCTCTATACATAACCGCAGTACTCTTAATGAGGATGAGCACTCTTAACGGCTAGTTGCATTCAATGGTTTTTGAACGTGCAGGTTAAGTGACAAATGGCGCGGTCAGTTTATGGATGGGTGACTTGAACACTTACTGATTACAGATAGTCATCCTTTGAGCGCTGGTTAACCGTGACAAAGTTTTCTACTAGCTATCGAATTTAACAGAAAACTGGATGCTTTGAAGTAGTATAAAATAATAAAATGTTTCTCATTCAGAATTTTTTTTTAATTATAATAAACAGAATAATAGCAAAGTAGCATGGCAATATGATATGTGCATCTTTATTTTGCGTAGGTATATAAATCAATACGAGACATAATATTGTGATTAATTAAATTGACAACAAAAATCCACATAACTGTATCTTTTTTAAATTTTCATTAACACTGAGCCATCTATAACGATTAAAAAAATGTATACACTACTTAGGCTACATCCATTTACCTTAACGATACAAATATACACATAAAAACATAACCCTCTCTCGCGCACATGGATACCCGGCCAATTTTAAAATTTCCGTGCGGTAAATATTTCTCATATTGCATCGTTCAATTCTTTCATATAGGTTCGTTCTCTGTTGACTAAGACGCAATATGCTTGCAAATATTAAGTGTTCAAGACTGAGAATCGTACTGTTACGATATTAAACTGGATATCGTAATATTTTTTTAAGTATTGCAATAATAGTGGAAAATATGAGGAAAGTAAATTGTATAAAATTTTATGACTTGATAGCTATTAATAATATTAGTATATACGTAAACAAATTTATATTTAAGAAAGAAGCCTGTTAGAAATTAAAAAAATGTGCGTGTACTAGTGTACACACGTAAGAAGTGAAACTGCTTTATGACCTTATTTTTCAAAAAATAATTTACTATATGCAAATTTACAGAATTATGTCGAATCAAAGATGGCGCATAACGGAAAAATGTTACACTCATTTTTTTTCCAACCCCGTTATATAAGTTTCACTTCAATAACTTATAATAATAATTCACCGTCAAAAAAAGCATATTCCAAATTAAACTTTCACCTAAAAAAAATCTTAAAGTAATAATTAAGTAACGTTATGTGTAATAAATTAACATAATAACAAAGTGAAAAGATTTTACTTTGCGAGTACATTGCTGAATTTATAAGAAAGCTTCCTTCACAATGTTTACACATGACTCAATGTATATCGTTAACAATTATATAGATATCACCATCAAATATCACTCAGGTGAATCTCCAAAGCAAAAGATCACTCTGAAATTCTTATGGTAAAAGTCAAAAGCCCACGGTATTTAAGTACAAAAAGCGTTGAAAGCGCTTTGACCGTTGGTTGCGCGCTCGGCCGGAAAATACTGGCGCGATTCAGTTCAGGCCAGTTTTAACCGGATCGCGTTAGGCTGGGTGTGCACGAGCGACGAGTTGTCGGCAGTGCGACTATTTTGTATTTTCTTAAAATATGATTTTCTTGATATACAAATGTTGTAAACATGAAAGATTTGTATTTTTGTGTGGGATGAATAAACTCAATAGCTACTTAATCTGTGGATTTTAAAGATTATTTCCTTGGTAGAAATTGAAATATATTTAACAGGTAACATAGGCAAATTTTTACTCGAGTTGACCCGGTTGAAATAGGTATCGCATATTCCTTGACCACTAGGGTCAGAAATTTTTAACGGATGACATTTTTCACATTCTTTAATGACAATAAATTAATAACGTAGCTAGCCAACGTAAGTAGCTAGCCACGGTAGACTAATTAGAGGTGTTAATGTAAATATTTACGAAATTTATACTCCTCGACTAATTTTATACCAAAGTACTTGAAGTTATTCAACTTGGCAAGTGTTTCATTAAAACATAATTATTGTTACGACTTTCAAGTTTATGGAATGTTTTGAAAAAGAGCTCTTCGTATTGCTGGCTTTATAGTTACAAACATTTGTAAGCTTATTTACAGTTTTAAGGTTAAATTATTGTTGTTCTATTTCATTTGAATAGCTTTTGTTTAACGAGACGAGAAATATAGTTCAATAGAGCTTTAAGCTGATTATATTCTAGTTATTTTCACTAATATTTTTCCAAATAAACTGTTATTAAAGTTATCGTTGTCTGTGCTAAATTTCATAAATATCAAGCTGCGGCTTTAAAACTGATGTAATAATTTTATTAATTCCTATTTTGTAAACAAAAAAAAAAATAGAAAAGACTTTGTGCTGTATGGTAAGTACATAATAAAAAAGTAAAAATCTTAACAATTTCACAGTACTACCTCACGCAACCGCAAGAATGGCAAATGTTACACAAATGTAAAACGCATTGCATTAAGTATACTCAAGCTAGATGTTCAGGTCTTACAATTACTTCAATAAGTCAAAGCTACAGCCACTTAAAGCAAAGAAAAGGCATCGCTTTGAGGTTCAATCGCTGGAGTGGAATACACCGACTCAAAAATACCGCTTCCACCGTATAGTTTTAGGCTGGGTATGCACTTGCGACTTGCGACTGAAAATGTATCTGTTGAATCATTTTCTATACTAATATTATAAAGAGGAAAGGTTTGTATGTATGTATGTATGTATGTATGTATGGTTTTCACGCATAAACTACTGGACCGATTTTGATGAAATTTGGCAGAGATAATCTTTAGACCCTGAGAAAGAACATAGGCTAACTTTTATTGCGAAATATGTACCACGGGCGAAGCCGGGGTGGACCGCTAGTAGTAAATAAATTGAACTGTATTTTATTTAGTTTTAGCCAAAGAAAAAACAAATCATAACTATACTATAATAATATGATACCCAAGGGAATTATTTGAAAATTTTTAGTTTTATTAATACAATCGCATAAAGAGTCGCAATTTTAACCACATAAAATGATTTTATAAGTGTATGTTTGTATAAGCCATGAAATAGCAACGATTTCTAGTCTAGATTCATAATAAGTAATTATCTTAAATAAATCAAAAACCAATTTCAAATGCACAGATATTCACTATCAAGTCGCAAGTGTATACACAGCCAAAGGCAAGGTAAAATGTCAGTTCAATTAATACGTCACTGGGTCGATCCGTACACCTGCGCGGGTTAATCAAGCAGATAGACACTAACGTAAACGACATGTGGATGGAATGCTTTTCATGTATGTCTGTATGTATGTATCACCTGATGGCCCTGAATCACTATCCTATCTGTACTATACTATACTACTATCCTATCCTATCCCAGGTTTGTATGTTTGTTTGTTATTCCTTCACGCAAAAACTGCTCAGCAAATTTTCATAATATTTGGCTCACACATTAAGGGTTACTTGGATTAACGCATTGGATAGTTTTTATGCCGGAAATCCCACAGGAACGAGAACTATGCGGGTTTTTCTTTGAATACGCGGGTGAAGCCGGGTGGGCGGAAATCTAGTATATTGTAAAACAAAGCCCTCGGCCGCTTTTGTCTGTTTATTCGAGATTAATTAAAAAAATATATATTTATTCAAGTTTAAAGCGAGCAAAATCTCGGTTCAACCTAGTCTTTCAATAATGTAGCAGCCCTAACACATGTAAATTAAACCATTATCGCTCGACACCATAACAATCGCAAATTGTAATTCACTTTGCATTTATCATAAATTTAATATTATTTATTTCATTTTGGTTTAATTATGCCATTGTGAATGCCAATGTTCACGTAATTTACTGTGATTTTGGACGTCGCTACAGTCGTCTATAATTAATTAAATTTTGTAGGCTTCGTGCCGCGTGGCGATGGGATAGTTGCGTCCCATTTTCCCTTGTATGGGATAAATGTGTTTCACATAGTTTTCACTGATTGATTTTCTTTACGGATAAAGCCATGATTTGTTTTGTCCTGCGAGACCGAGTTATTTTTTGTTACGCGTGCACTAAAAAAATGTACTAAATACATTTATTATAATTAATCAGAAATTTTGAAGTGCGGGTTCTAGAAAGATGATAGGGCAAAAGCTAAGTTTATCTCAATTCTTTCGATAAACCTATACCTAATATGAAGTTATGTCTAATAATAATTAACTTGTATTGGTCAATGTAAATCGTCTGTTCGTCTTGGCATATATGTCTACATGATATTTTTATCTTTTTATGTCCTACATAAGTTTCATTTTCTCTTCTCAAATAAAATTCAATATCCTATAAATGTAGTAGAAACAGAGTTCCGTTTGGAAGCCGTTTAAATATCTGGGAATAAACAAGAAGAGATTCCGGTCGCGTTGACCAAACTGTTTGGTTAGGCGCGGACAGTCGTGTTTATTGTCGCCCTAAGGGCGCGAAGGAATAAATTGTTGTGGCCAAGTTATAAGCGATTGGAGTAATAAAATATAATATAATAGTAATAAAATATATAGAAACTTTTTTAGGCGTGTTGAGAGTAAAATTTCAAGATCGCGTCATGGTAATACCGTCACATCATGTAGGCGACGTTTTTGGTATCTTTGAATCTTGCTAGAGAAGTTTCACTTCTGTAACGTGTGCTCGGCACCTTTTTCTATTGTATCGAATGTGTGGGTGGTGTATGTCGGCACCTTTTTCTATTGTATCGAATGTGTGGGTAAATATATGGATTATTTATGAAATGCTTAAATCGAACTGAGTAATTTAGTTGTGTTACCAAAAAATCATATTATCAACATAACAGTTACACGAATGAATACCCACCCCAATCCCACATTATAATGGGATCGTATCGCACAATCCCATCCCTTATCCCACACAAGGAAGTGAACCAAAATAAATACGTTCGCAACACGAATACAAAGTCATGAGATTTTACTCCTGCATATATTTATTACTCTGGCGACAGTAAATAGTTTTTAAACTAGTTTCTGTCGGGTTAAATGTTTTTGTAGTTGACTGTACTGTACTGTTTGAGTTGGAACATTACAAATGCGAAAGTTTGTGTGTTTGTCAGTTGATACAGAAAGTTTTGCCTAATTGGGATGCTGTTTCGGTGTAAGGATGTGTTGATGGCATGTTAGTTTTTATTGTCTTTTTGACGTGGTTATTTTTTTACTGCTTAAAATAGTTTTTATTTTTAGATTAATTATGAAATATTAATTTTTACAAGTTTACAATATACCATAGGCGGTGGAAACATTAAAGATGCGATTTATTATCCTACTAAAAAAATACACTTCTTATCAGAGCAAACCCGTGGGCAAAACCTAGTTACATCTAGTCAAATAACATACGAAATAAAAGGTCTCATTTAGTACAAATGAGGGCTCTTTCCCGGAATTTCACGGCTCTCCCGGGAACGAGATAACGCGGGTGTAGCGGGAGGCACACGGACATACTAACAAAATCAGCGAAAGTATCAAATACTAGATTTCGCTCGCGTTTTCAAAGAAAAACCCGCCTAGTTCCCGCTCCTGTGGGATTTCTGGGATAAAAAGTAGCCTATGTCTTATTTTGGGTCTTCAGCTACCTAAATACCAAATTTCATTGTAATCGGATTAGTAGTATTTGCGTGAAAGAGTAACAAATTTCCATCCATCAATCCATCTATTTTCGATACGATCATATATTATGTCGATATTAGGAACGTGAATGACATTTTGAAGCAAATTAAATTTGAAAAATGTATTTTGAATTATTTTAATTTTTCTAACTATTACTACTTTAAATAATAATGTTATTGCTTAACTTAGATGACAATTCGTTTGAATTAACACCTATGAGGTCACAATGGCTTCACCATTTAATTCTTAATTTGATCGCATAGACATCTGTTTCATTTCATTTATACATTTTTTATTGTTATATTTTGTATAACTGATCGATTTTTTTTGCGTAAAAGTAGGTGATCAGCTTTCTGTGTCCTGCCGAAATATTTTTTGTTAATCTCCACTGGGAATCGAACCCATCACTTCTACGCACATGCGTTAACCACTGTACCAAAATGACGTAAAATCGTGTAGTACCGTGTCGTCACGAATGTAGACCATAAATCTTCATGTAGAGACCTCCCGAGGGCACAGATCATATCGCTACAGACACAACCTTTATTACACTTTGAATAATAAAAATTTCTTTTGCAAATCTTGTGGGGAAAACATATTTTATATCATTATGACAGCTCCGATAGATTTATTCGTGTGTAATGTTTGTTTTTAGTACATGTACTGGAAGTTGCTGGGTATTTTCGATTTGTTGTGTTGATTTATTTAATGAAGATGGTTATAATAGGTGATCTATGTGCGTTTAAAAAAGAAACAATGCTGCAGAAATGGTGACCTTTCATAGGCGGCTTTACTGACCTTGTAATGTGTGCTGTATAAACATGCATATATGTATGTGTATAGTGTATAATGTATATAGGGAACTATAATTTATTTCTTTACTATTATATTTTATGACTTACATGTCCTTTATTTTTATGGTTGCCTGGAAGAGATTGCTTTTAAGCAATAAGGCCGCCTATTGTACACTTTTCAATTTTATGTATTCATTTATTTTAAATTTCTCTTATATGTACAATAAAGTGTCATAAAATAAATAAAAAATATCTATGAACTTTCTTATTACAAAACTTGTTTGTTGAAACCAAAAATATCTGGACAGACTGACGATTCCTAACATATATAGAAACACAATGTAAATATGAAATTAATTATTTTAAAATAACCTTTAAACTGCGTAAACCGATGAAAATTTAATGCAAAGCTCTACCACGCTAGAAATGCTCGACAAAAAAACATGAAATACATTTACTCGCGGTGTCATTCAACATGTTTGTAAGTATATCAAAAACCTTATTCTATTTTTACCCAGGGCAGTATATAAAATTCCGGGGTCTGCGGTCACCTCACGTACAATTTTTACGGCCCGGTTCTGCCGGTCATAAATAGCTGTTGTTTTTATGAAATACCGAAAATGTGTTGATGTTTTTGGATTTAAATTAAGATGGACCTTTGTGGTAAAATAATAAAATAGAAATTGTATAAGAAATCGTCTTTCCGAAGAGATACATTTCCTCTGTCTCTTAGTTTTATTTTAACACTAGATTTCCGCCCGCGGCTTCGCCCGCGTTTGCAAAGGAAAACCCGCATAGTTCCCGTTCCCGTGGGATTTCCGGGATAAAAACTATCCTATGTGTTAATCCAAGTTACCCTCTATATGTGTGCTAAATTTCATTGTAATCGGTTCAGTAGTTTTTACGTGAAAGAGTAACAAACATCCATACATCCATACATCCATACATCCATACATCCATACAAACTTTCGCCTTTATAATAGTATTAAGATTAAGATTAAGATAACAATATGAAAATAAATAATATTTTTCCTTTGTAGAGCCACAGATACTATGTCATGTGAAAATATTTACAATAATTATTCTGTGAGCGTCTCGTATTATTACTTGCTTATGAATTACAATGAATTACTTTAACGATTAATACTATATTATTATTGAAGAGAAACCTCTTTATGCGCTTTGAGAGTAAAATTTCAAGGTCGCATCATGATAGTACCGTCACGCTATGGAGTAAGGCGATGATTTTGGTATCTTTGAATCCTGCCAAAGAAGTTTCACTTCTGACACGAGTGCTCAGCACATAATATATTCGGGAATTTATATTTTATATATTCCTGGATACCCAAATTCCATTAACACTATCAACAAGCAATGGATTTGTGTATTTTGTATGAACCTTTTGTCAAAATATTTTTAAAGGGTCGATCGGACCCTAAAGGTAGTTGTGTAAACTAAACACTAATGGCTTATGCGTGTTACGAAAATGCGGTCATATGGGGTCAAATGTACCACGTGACGGGTTTTATTAAATAACGTATATAGGGTAAAGGATTTATATTTTTAAGTACTCTTTTGTGAAGAATTGGATATGTGTTGAAAATTATTACTATAGGTTGATTTTTCTTTATTTAAAATGGTATGAATCAATGAAGTCGAGACTTCATTTAGGGTGCATTTCCACAAGAGATGTGCGATAATGCGTAGCGAGGGATGTGTTTGTAAAGAACAAATCATATTGCGTCATTTAGCATTTGAAAACCATATATTTATACGTTATTACGTTAAGTTATTACTTAGTCTGTTCTTATTTTATAAATAGAATTTGTATTTATTTATTGTTTTAACGATCAAAAACATGATAAACACAATTACACAGGTAAGATAGAAAAAAGCTTTTTAAAATAGTAGTATTTATTACAATTGAAAATTACAATTAATTGAGGACGGACTCGAGATCATTTATAATATATCAATTCATACCTATTTTTGCAGTCGGATAAAATAATATACAGATTATAATCTTGGTAAAATTCCAAGAAGTATGCAATTCAAGTTAAGTTAGTATCGCTGAAACCTTTTCAACTAACTGTATTTACATTTAAAACATTTTCTTCATAAAACTCACTTCTATTCATAAAACTTAGAATGAGCTGCACAGGACTGGATTTCGTAGATAAACCCAAAATAAGTAAATTCTAGAAAATCTTTATACACTAAAACTTATTAATAAATATTAACAGCTATATGGATAGGTATTAAACATTACAAGAAGCTAAAAAAAATTGTCTGAAATAAATTATTGTAGTTACTCATTAAACCTATAGTGAGATATTATGTTATATTTTATGGAGTTTCTTGCCGGTTCTTCTCCGTAGATACTGCTTTCCGAATCGGTGGTAAATGTTAAAATAATTATGTACTTAATGACGTTTCAAATGTGCTTCTAGAAGAAGTCTAATTGAATAAATAAATGTTTGAGTTTGAGTTTATGCTTCTTATTATCACTGAATTTTTCTAGAAAATAATCCTTACTCATTAATTTTAAGTACTTAGTCATAATATTCGAAGTAGAATCACCATTATACCTTGATTTTTAATGCATTAAATTTTTTGTATAAATCTACAATCTACATGTTTATTGTCTATAATGTTACTTTCATAGAACTAGTAATTTCTACTTTCACTACGATTCCTTTTTCAAATATATACCCAAATACATATTACATAAATAAAAAATATATATATTTATCTCTCCCACGAGGGTTAAAAAACTTTGCAAATAATGTTTACAAATATAATAAATTAGGCAACCTTAAGAAAGCTGGTGCCCGAACCGGGAACCTGTGGTCATCAGGCCCCACTTATTATATCTTAAATATAAAATTCTCGTGTCACAATGTTAGTCTGCATACTCCTCCGAAACGGGTCGACCGATTCTCATGAAATTTTCTGTGCATATCGGGTAAGTCTGAGAATCGGCCAACATCTATTTTTCATATGTACCACGGGCGAAGCCGGGGCGGACCGCTAGTTATATCTAAAATACAATGTAGCAGTCGTAAATAAGTAAATAGACACAACAAATCCGTCCCAGTAAATATAAAATCGCTTACAAGTACAATAAAGTTGTACAAAGAAAACTTCGTGAATGCATCACCATCCTACTCCGAGCTCTTATTTGCGCTCCGCTTGATAAATACAATTTATTTGACACTATTAAATGTAATTACGTTTTAAATGTTGCAAAACTTTATGGTTTCCAAACTGCAGATTTATTCTGTTGTTATTTTACAAACTGTTTTAAATGTACTTGAGAAGTACCGGTTCTTATTGTGAATATTATTTTACGAACGTTGTGCAGTGATGCTAGATTATAGAAAATAGCTTTGAGAAATTTTTAAGGTTCTATGTCACGAAAGGTACCGTAAATAATAAACCTTAATACATATTATTATACATTTATATTACTACTTTTTAGTAATTGTTCTCTTATCTATTAAGATGAATTTGCAGGCAATATTTATGTAACAAATTCAATTATCGTAACATTAACCATAGCTCATAAAAGTAATTTCTTTTTCACGCATGATGTTCGAAATAGCCTAGCAGTTCCGTCAAAAGTCAGCAGTTCGGACCTAAACTGAGACATATAAAATTCTAATTTTGTTTATATTTAGAACTCTCTCTATTAAAATTAATAAAAGTTTCATATTATTTTGATCAAACAAACTTTAAATTTTTTCAAAATATACTTACATTTAGACAGTTACTAAAAATAGTCTATTATACTATCATATTCACGTCAAAACTCCTGAAAGTTATCTCTACCACCCATAGCAGTTAGCCGATACAGCAATGGGGTAATTTTTCCCCCCAGTGCAGATGCAGTTAATTGGAGACAGCGTCGATTACACTGGACTACTAGAGCTATTGTCCAGGAGCCTAATTCGGCCTTTCATTGTAGTGCAGGAGACGGTTGGGATATTTTGTTGAGTATGTGTTTTTGAAATAGATTTGCGAGTGTAAGTTGAGAGATATTTAAATTGTAATAAATACATTTTAACTTTATACCAAATATATGTAATGTAAAACCAGTTGAAATTTAATTAAATCTTTTATTTTTATTTTTATGTTTGGTATGTATGTGAACAATACATATAGGAAGATTCACCGGATAAAATAAAATAAAAAATATAGAGAATAAACCAGTATTCAATCAACACTAAATTCAGTATTGTATAGTAAAAAATATCATTGAACATAATATTGAACTCTCTTTATTCACATTCTATACTAGTTTGAAACACGTTAATATTCGTAAGCAATTGAAATACAGAATTGACTGCCTCCAGCATTCTCTGATTGCTGAATGGAATATTATATTTTACTTCTCGTAATGTTAAACGTATATTTGGTGTTCTTTATAAAATATATTCAGTTGAATGAACTTATTTGTGCCTAAGCTTTGACGTTTTTATACATAAAACATTATTTAAGTATTGTAATATATCATGGGAATGACAAAGGGTTCCTAGTAATTACTTTTAAATAATAGTACCAAGGATATAATAATACGGCAGGTGTGAAATTTACAAGAACAAAACATTTTTTTGGCAACAATACTTAATTTTTTTGAAATGTGAAACCAACCAAAATATCAACTCATAATCCTATGTACCTACCTTTTTTTTACGTGGGGAAATCTTGCATAGATACCCACGGCCTCCGGGGGAGGGGCCGTGGGTTATGTCGGATTCCTACCGTCCAAAACCCCACTGTGTTCCGTCAAGCCGCATCAACGACACGGCCACGGGTATTAGTTGAATTTACCGTGACCTTCGATGTTTTCATCATTATCAGGCTACAATTTCGAGGATTCTTAAACAGACATACAGTCAGACTACATTAACAAGAACTATAATAATTATGCTTTTAAATGAACAAACACCCAACCACCTCCTGTACTATACTGCCCGTTTCAATTTTTCCCTTTTAGCTTGTACTCTATCGCAATGACTCTTCGTTTTTGCGAATTAGACGATCGATTTATAGACCCTATTTGCATCTAAGATAAGCCCTGTAATATTTCAATGAAGCTTCGTTCTCGTTTATTGAAATGAATGCGTTTTAAAGCCTGAATTAGTAGTGTTTTGGATGTGTGAGTTTAAGTGCAAAAAGCCACTATTGATGGTATCTATACTAATATTATAAGGCTGAATAGTTTGTTTGTTTGAACGCGCTAATCTCAGGAACTACTGGTCCGATTTGAAAAATTCTTTCTGTGTTAGATAGCCCATTTACCATATAAAGCTATAGGCTTCATCATCACGCTAAGACCAACAGGAGCAGAGCAATGCGGGTAAAGCCGCAGGACACAGTTATGAATATCCAACTGTTCAAGGTCGTGTATGATGAGCATTTACCTAAACTAATATTATAAAGAGGTAAAGTTTCTTTTATGTTTATAGGTAGCAATCCTCGGAAGTAGTAAACCGAACAGGACAATTCATTCAATTCATTCACTTCTGACAGAAAGCTACAGGAAAATAACATAGGTATTTCTTTCATCTCTGTAAAACCCAATTGAAGCCAAGGCAAGCATTATAAGCAAAAAAAAACCTACCCAACTATTATAACACAAGTTTATAACATTCCATACAAAATTTATGATAACAGCTATTTATAAACTTAACTATTGTATCTTATAATTAGAAGATTAAATTATGAAATAAAAATGATTCGCATTAATCTTTCACAAAAATTAATAAAACATAAAAACACATACACACACACAAACATTAAAGCGCTTTTCCACTTACCTTTATTTGTTGTTTTTAATATTTTCCTGAGACACAGTATTTTACTAATTCAGGAGCCTATGGATTCATCCATATTATAAATGCGAAAATAACTCTGTCTGTCTGTCTGTTACTCAATCACGCCTAAACTACTGAACCAATTTGCATGTAATTTGGTATGGAGATATTTTGATACCCGAGAAAGGACATAGGCTACCTTTTATTGCGAAATATGTACCACGGGCGAAGCCGGGCCGGACCTAGAGGTCCGCCCCGGCTTCGCCCTAAAATAGGTACAGCTTATATATTACTAGAGTAATAAATAAGCTGTACCTATTTTTCTGTCAATAAAGTTTTTATCTATTACTAGCGGTCCGCCCCGGCTTCGCCCGTGGTACATATGAAAAATAGATGTTGGCCGATTCTCAGACTTACCCGATATGCACAGAAAATTTCATGAGAATCGGTCCACCCGTTTCGGAGGAGTATGCAGACTAACATTGTGACACGAGAATTTTATATATAAGAAGATTTATTTATTAATTAATTCATCCTTACTAACTTTTACATTTGTATTAAGTTTTTACACATACGTATATTAGCGTATACATAACCTAACGTTACCTGAAACCCAACCTCGTGTGTAAGATATTGATTATCCATTAGCTTTTGTCGTGATTTTTATAGAAGAATATGTTCGAGACAATGGATTTAGTTGCTATATTGTACCGGAATGAGTCAGGTTTTAGTGATCTATACGCAGAATTTGGGTCATTGATACCAATAGTACTATATCTAAACCTATATTATAAAGCTGAAGAGTTTGTTTATTTGTTTGTTCGAACGCGCTAATCTCAGGAACTACTGCTCCGATTTGAAAAATTCGTTCAGTGTTAATAAATAAATAAATAATAGACAGCTTATTTATCGAGCAAGTTAACGAAGAAACGCTTAGACCAACAGGAGCGGAGCCACGCAGGTGAAACCGCGAAGCGCAGCTAGTACTTAATAAATTTGCATGTAAGAGTGTTTGTGACCAAACTTTTCCAAAATTATTTGACCGATTTTCATAATATTTCGGTCGCAAAATAAACGTTAGCTGGATTACATCCTATCAGAACAACGTTAATTAGTCCAAACTCAAACATTTATTTATTCAATTAGACTTCTTATAAACGCACTTTTGAATCGTCATTACATATTTTTAACATTTAACACCGATAAGTTAGTAACATAATATCATAAATATTAAAAATGACGATATAAAATGTCACAATGCTTTGTCGAATGCATGTTTAATTGATATACCTACTTGCAGAACGCGCTGAAGAAAATAAAATGAAGTTGAAAAATATCTCGTTTTATATTCTGTTAAAAAGACCTTTTTTCAAAAAACTGTTTCAAACCTTTTGAAAGTAATTCAAGTTATTTATATAGAACAACAACTTATATAATTATAAAAGCGTTATTTAGAAATGTAAGTAAATGAAGAAATCGCTTGAACAAAAGTTGTGAATTCATTCCGCAGAGTGCGCCATCTTTATTTAACTATGTAGGCCGTCTAACACACCGAAAAGATACACTTAAAATAGTTTCATAATTGAATTATATTTTTAAATTAATTGTAGGTACAATTCAGATTGATTGTGTTAATTTTATGCTTGTTTCAAAACTGACAAGCATGAAATAATATTCTTAATACAGAATATTATATATTCTGATATATAATATATTCTTCGATAACATTATTAGGTTATAAACTAAAATATAGGTAACCGGTAAGATAAGCTACAAGGTAGCTTATGCGTCTTTTAATATTTCGTCTTAGACAAATGCGAGGAAGGATGATGGAAAATGTTATGTGTGTTAACATGTTCATTTTTAATATCGTAATTTTTAAAGCTGTGTGCATGACAATACTCCAAGAGTACTTATATCATAGATTAAGGCTGTGTATATTAATTTATATATTTTAAAAATTGTTTGTTTGTAAAGTAGGTTTACGTTACGATCGAGATGTTTACGTGATAACATAATGCAGTGGCAGCGCTCGAGATGAGACGGGAGATCGGTCCGTCTCTCTCTCGTTATACCTGCGATCGCGCTCGTGAGGTTTTGGTGTGACACAAGTTTCTGAACATGTCACCCGACTAAAACGATTTTAAAAACGTTATCACGTTAAAAAACAATAGAGAGTCTCTACATTCACGTTCGCTACATGCTCTACATTACGTCACATGTTACGCTACGGTGTGACAGCGGCCGGTAGACAGGCGGTGTAGCGCGGTCCCATTATGAACTTTTTGATTTTTTCAACTTGGCGTGCAACAGAAGCCTTTTCGTGTTTTCTTTTTGTTAAGAACTTAAGACCAAGAGTTGTTCGGCTAAGTATTCAACAAGAACCTCTTTGAACGAGTAATTGTTTTAATTTTTTTCGATACAGTAGAAATTGGAATAACTAAACTAAAAATAGAATATTTGTGTTCATTGCTTTACTTTATGATCCCTATAGCCGTACTTAATACAAATTTCTTTCCCCTATCTCGACCGTAAGTATTATTTACTCGCTAAAACGTATCGTGTATGTAAGTATTGGAATTAACTAACTTCTTTGTTTGTCTTATTATTCTAACTCATTTACGTATGAAAATGTGATAAATAAAAGCATTTTTTTTAAAGTATTTCATGTCATATTTTCAAACTCAAACTCAAACATTCATTTATTCAATTAGACTACTATTTAGTAGCACTTTCGAATCGTCATTACATAAATATTTTTAACATTAACCAATTTCTAACATATTCTAGATGCTAGAATTAAAAACTTTCCCTCAAGGGATTTCATATCAAATCACGTTTCAGTAATACCTCTATTCGTAATTTATTACAACAAGAACGTATAGTTTAACGCAATTTATTACGCGCTACGCATTTCATTTGAACAGAACTTCAATAGCGGGAATTTCGGGAGATTCCTAAGGGATTGAAATAAATCTTTATCCTCAGAGACAAATCGGGAAACCCTCGTCTTAAACTTGACAAAGAATCATGCGATAACCGCGCCATAATTCATATCGGTGGTATGGTGGTTCCACACGGGTATATTTCATGTATATATTGTACTAGCTGCGCCGCGCGGTTTCACCCACTTTAGAGCAGGCTCCAAGGAGATGTTCGTTTGCAAAAATCGCGGACCTAAATCTGACTTCTGATATATATT